>ML790635.1:261435-274424 GCA_009831015.1 Picea engelmannii | reverse complement strand
TCCACACAAGAAAAAAAATTCGCTTCTCAATGACCACGAGGGTTAGATCTCGGTTAGCTTACCCAGAAGATGCACCTTTTCCTATTTATTTCTTATTTTCAAAGATAGCACAGGGAACGGGACAAAGAGAATAGGAACATCTAAAAGAGTAGCAACCCGAAAACAAATAATATAAAACCAAAATAATACTTTGCAAAAAAATTTAAAATGTGTATTCAGGCTTTATACCTCCGAATATGACTGTAATGGTCGTATCTTGGGAAAAACAAAACCTTTTCGAGTGAAATGAAAAGTGTTCCTAACTAAAACAAGTGCTCCAGATTCAATGGAACAGTCCTGTTGGCCCAAAAATGTATGGAAATGACAGAAAATGGAGATGATGCAACTCAGCTTCATGATTTCGATCTACAAAAGAAGTGGGTCTTCAAACAGGCTCTGATACCATGTTCGACAACACAAGTATTCCAACATAGGATGAACACCTTTAGTAACCACTCACATAACCAGATCAAATATCAACACATCGATGTTTCCATGTGGTAAAACCCTTATGAGGAAACATCCATGGCCCTATCCAACGCAACCACTTGGAGCAGTTTATTAATGCAAAAGAAAAATATTACAAAGAGATTTTACAAGAGATTTTCTCACAATCAATCATTGGAAAATGACCCTCCATGCTCTTTAAATAGATATCATGGACCAATCAGGTGTTAAGATATGCATCGATGGTCATTAATATCGAGGATAGTATGAACCATCAGATCAGTCTATGTCGAAAACATATCGTGACCGTCATATTTTGTAACTACAAATGCATACTAATGCATACTAAAGAAACACACTTTTACCTAATGACACATTAGACCAAGTAGATCTTAACTAACTCCTAAGTGTCCAAATATCCTAACATATGGAAACCAACTCTAGATCATGGGTCACGTAATTGATTTCACGCTCATTCAATTTTCTAGATTCGTAGAAAATTACACTCCCTTCTTGCATAAGGACTCATCTGAGTCCTTCCTTGCAGGCATCTGTACACATGAGGAAGTCATCATCAGGTTCTACAATCTTCAGCATAGGTGCATAGGTTAGAAGGTATTTCAGTTCTTGAAATATTTCTACACATTATGATGTCCAATTGATTTTAACCCCCTTTTTTCTGAAGGGCAGTGATTGGACAACCAATCTTGGAAAATCCTTTTATGAACCTTCTATAGTATCCTGCTAAGCCCATAAAGGACTTGATATCAGATACATCCTTTGGGGTAGGCCATTAATTGATAGATCTGATCTTGTTAGGGTCTACTGCCACCCCTTCTTCATAAATAACATGGCCTAAGCAATGTACTTGCTTCTAGAAAAAGTCACACTTGTTAAACTTAGCATAGAGCTGATGCTCTCTTAGTACTTGAAGCACTAATTTAAGATGTTCTTCATGCTCCTCTTTGTTCTTGGAGTATATTAGGATATCATCAATGAAAACAAATATAAATCTGTCTAGGAATTTGTTGAGTACATTATTCATCAAGCACATAAAAGTGGTGGGGGCATTGGTTAATCCAAATGGAACTACCACAAATTCATAGTGACCATATCTTGTCTTGAAGGTTGTTTTGTGGATGTATTCATCCTTGATTCGGACTTGATGGTATCCAAACCTTAAGTCAATCTTTGAGAAAATGGAAGAACCCCTTAATTGGTCAAACAAGTCATCTATTCTTGGTAAGGGATACTTGTTCTTTATGGTCATCTTATTGATTTTTCTATAGTCTATGCACAGTTGGAGTGTGCCATCTTACTTTTTCAAAAACAATATGGGTAATCTCCATGGAGACACGTTGGGTCAGATGTATCCTGTTTCCATCATATCCTTTAGTTGTATATTTATATCAACTAGCTCTAGTGTACTCATCCTATAGGGAATTCTAGACACTGGCACTGCTCCTAGTGCAAGTTCTATGGAGAAATCAATGTCTCTTCTCAGAGGTAGACCTGGTACCTCTTCTGGAAACACGTATTTATACTCTCTTAATATGGGGTGGTCCTGTAGGTTTGGTTTTTCATCCTCAACGGAGACCAACACCTGTATTTCATATAGAGGACATTCCTTTCTGCAAGGGTTGATATTTGTCTCACTGAGATAGGCCTATGAACCCCTTGAAGGGTCATTTTTCTCCCTTCTTCATTTCCACACTCCAAAGTTTTATGGTAACAGTCCAACTTGGTTTTATAAGTGGCTAACCATTCCATACCAACCAGCATGTCATAAGATCCTAGGGGAATTATTTTAAGGGTTGCTTGGGTGGGAAATCCATCCATAATGAATTGGCAAGCTGGTATGACCTCTGCTACTTTTATTTTGGTTCTAGTGGCTAGTTGTACTAATCATGTCTTAACATGTCTAACTGGTTGCAATTTACACTTATCAATAGTCTGAAGGGCCACATAACTCAAATTAGAACTAGGGTCAATTAAAATAGAAACTAGACGGTTGGCAATCATACCTTCCATCTCCACCATTGAAGCTTGGTGGTCGGCTTGTTTATTATCCAAGGCTACATAAATCTGTGGCATACTCCTAGCCAAATCATTGACTGTGGTAGCTTCTTGGATATTCTAGACTCGCCTATTGTTCTGTTGTCTGTGTGTAAAATCCATCATCATATGTTCTTCTCCACAACCCCAAAATTTCAAGGATTCTTTCTTTGGGTTATCAGTCTTTCCTGGGGTTGATCCAAAAGGTTTATTTCCACTCTAGGAGGGGAAATGTTTCTAATACACACTTCTAGTAGCAAGGCTCATCCTAGAACCCTTCCCATAGTTCTTAAATCTTGAGGATTTAAACCCCTTCTTCTTGAATCCCGAACTACTCTTCTTCTTTCAGTCCTCGTGAAGTTTTGTCTGACTCTCGAACTGTTCATAAAAATACATGTCCTTTTGGATAGTGTCTTCTAAGGTCTTCAACTCGTCAAACTCAATCTTGTTCCTGTAGGTCTGAGGTAACCCACTAATAAATCACTGCACTTTTACCTTTTCATCCTTTATGTAGGGTACATACCTCAGCAACTCAAGGAATTTAGTGACATATTCCTCTATGGTGACTTGTCCCAGCCTAAGTTCATAGAACTTCTTAGTCTTCCCATCAAAGTATTTCTTTGACAGATACTTCTCCTTGAAGTGTTTCTCAAACTGTTTCCATGACAAGTCATTCTCATGGATTCCTTTCACATTCCTAAGGTCTTCCCACCAAATGGAAGCCTTTCCATTTAGGTTGAAGATGGTTATTCGAGCCTTCAAGTTTTCAAAATAGTCATGGACTCTGAAGTACTTCTTTAAACTAAGCAGCGAAAATTTCGCCTCTTCCCCCTTCTCAATATCTCTGTTGAAAGAGGGTGGTTTGTCTTTCTTGAACTCTTCAGGATCATAAATTTTGGAATGCTTTCTCTTCTTTCCCTTTCTTTGAGAGTGTGAACTAGCTTTGCTACTAGAAGATCCCTCAGAGTTGTCAGTTTCCTCTCCAGAGGACTCTCTTGATGAGTGTCTCCTGCCTCTAGGTTGGACCTTCCTCAAGGTAATCCTCTTAGTATGGCCACTTATGGGACCACATTTTCGTATCTCATGTGGACTTTGAATTCTCTTCATCTTTCATCGGTCCACCTGACTAGTTGCGGGTCCATGTTGCAGTTTCCTCTGTATATCAGATAAACTCTGCGGCAAGACTGCATTAAATTTGGTTTGTTTTTATTGCTCCTTTATCAACCTTTCATTGTTGTCCTTGCAACTCTATAATTCATCCATGAGGATCCTTACAGTTTCAGCCAAATCCAAATGGGTTTCCACTGCCCTCCTTTCGTCATATTCTTTGTGTAACACCCTGTTTCCCCTAGTTTGTAATTATAAATATATTGGCCAAGGAACTATGGAAAACTCAAAGGTGTGAATGTTTGATTTAATGGACCTTCGTATAAAAGGTCAATGAATGTAAATTATGTTATTTTAATAGAAAATGGATACGTTTTGCATGACTACTGGAAAGGGGATGTGCTAAGAAAAGACCACGAATTCTATGAAAAGGTGGTGGAGGGGACCAAGAATGGTTGTGTTAACCTCCATCGAACCAGTACTTTGATGGATTTAATTGCTCAGGATCAGAACAACCCTCTGACCTAGGAATGAATTATAGTTCGGATGGTAGGTGGGAATACCTCCTCAAGAGTTAATGAGGGGATGGGGAAGACCACCCATCTGTAAGGCTTCCAGACCTGACCACAAATTGGGAATTTGAGCTATAGGCAATATTATTGAGGAAGGCAAGAAAGGAAGCATGGTGGGCAGAGGAAGACCTGTGAAGAGTGCAGAGACGAGAGCCTAAGATCTCGGGTCTGAGGAAGGATGGAGAAAAGAAAAGTGAGTTTTGATCACAGGAAATAGAGACTGAGTCAGGTGAAGGAGAGTAACCTTCATCCATATCTATTTCTATACTGGGATAAGGAGAGTAACCTTCATCCCTAACTTTCGTTGAGCTAGAAGAAAGATATTGAATCTCAAAGAATTGTGGTCTAATCTTGGGGGTGGCCAGTGGTAAAGCCATTAGGAGTGACTGAGCCTATGGTTGGGTGGAAACAAGCACCCCTTTTAGTAGTCGCATCACGCCTTATGGTTACGATAAGTGTTTTCATGCCTTGTGCTTTGAATTGGAAATAATGGATGCATGCATGTAATTATATGTCTATAAATGGTTTTTGTATTGAAATAATTAAGTTATGAGTATGCTTTTGTTCCCTTGAGAACTTATCTTTCTGCTTGATTTTCCATATGTGCCATTTTAATTCCTCGAAGGCATTTCCCCAGGGAATTATAGCACAGTTCTAGAGTCAGCTCAAACCTCTTGTCACTTCTACTGTTTTGGTAACCTCACAAGTTTACGTTTCCCTATTTCAAAGCTTAAGGTTCTGCAAGTTAGGGAGGTGTTCCCTTCAGACCAGTAGTCTAAGAGACTTTGAACTCGCGCGTAAGTCCTTAACCAAAAACCTGACTAAGAGTAGGGTTAATAACCCAAGAGTCATCTGAAGGTCCATGTGACCTGGGCCTAGGAACCCTACGCTAAAAGGAGTTATCTCATGAAGGTTTCAGAACCTCGGGAGCTCGAAGCTCTGAGATGTCAAATTTCATGATAGTCAAGTTACCCGAACTACCGGAGTAACAAGAACCATAGATGAATTAAGAATCTAATAGTGGAGATGGATGCAAGTCATTTAATAGGAGGAGAAGCCATCCCGATCGTCAAACCGACTCAAATACCCACTAGAGTTAACAAATAAAACACCAGTCACCCGATTAAATCGATGGTTGGGAATAATTGCGAAGCGTGAAGGTGAAACTAGTGGACATGTTATTTCACGGACTGCAATCAACCAACGTTGTCAATCTCATTGGGAATGGAAGACCAATGACCAGGATTCGAATAGAGTCGGGAAAGCACTTCCCGGATTGTGGAGGTTGGACCCTACAATCGCTATGAACCGTCGATCTGCGAACGAAGATCAATGGTGGGGAATCATTGCGGAGCATGGAGGTGAAATTAGCAGACACGCTAGTTCACGGCCCACAATTCACCAATGTCGTTGATCTCGTTGGGCTGCAAGATCAACGACTCCGGTTAGATCAAGTTAGGTGGTTACTTTCAGATTGCATAGGTTGATATCTCTAATAAAGAGTGTGCACATTGGGGCCCCGCAATCACTGTGAACCATCGATTGGAGAACACATCGGTATTGTCTGGATCATGACCTTCAAACCTAGAAAATTTTCTTGGTGGATAGTCGTGTGTCCCTTTGGAAATCCGCAGAGTAATGGATTCCTTCTGTATCGTCGATCTGAGAGAAAGGACACGTGTCGACAGATCGTCGACTTTGGGTGTAATCACTCCAGGAGAGCATGAGTGTGGAGAGGTTGAACTTCCCAAATCCCAAAGAACCGAAGTGATTTGCATCCATTGATCTGTGGGAGGCACACATCGACAGATCGTCGACTTCAGGTGAAATCACTCAGGGAGAAAGAGGACATGTTGAACAAGAACTCCTGAAGGCCAGAGAACCGAATTTCATCTGATTCGTCTATCAGCTAAGGACAGGTGTCAGTAGATATTCCATTTTAGGAGATAGCCACTTCAGAGGAAAGTGGGGTCACGTGAGTAAGGACTTCCGAATGCAGAAGTCCCGAAGAAGATCACAATAATCGATCGGGAAAGACACGTGGCTCTTGATCTATAACTCTGGGTACAAAGTACTTTGGAGGAGAAAGGTATTGGAGTATTTGAAAATCCCAAATCCCGAATAGTCGAAGTGATTTGTAGTCGTCGATTCGTGGGAGACACGCGTCGATAGATCGTTAACTTCGGGTGAAATCAGTTCGGGAGAAAGTGAGTATGGAGAGGTAGAAAATCCAAAACACTAAATTCCCGGAGTAAACCGGGACCGTTGATCTGGAAGGACGTGTGGCGCACGATCCTCAACTCTGGAAGAAAACGTTCCGGGAGAAAAAGGGCTGCAAAAATGTCTAAATCTCCCGAATGTCGAAGTCTCGAAATGAAACTAAGTCGTCGATTTAAAATGGACGTGTGGCACTTGATCTAGAACTTCGGGTATGGAGTAATTTGGGAAGAAAGGTTGTGTGAGCGTCCAGGACTCCCAAATGTCGAAGTCCCGAAGTGAATCAGGACCGTCAAAATCCCCGAGGACACATGACGTCAGATGGTGCACTTCAGAGGATTAGTACTCTAGAGGTTTTGCAAGGAGGTGCTTTGAATTTCGTCGAATCTCTGAGGCTCGAGGTCATTGAGGGTTGTTGATCTTGAGGGAGAGTAGGGATCGTTGATCCCTCCAGGCCAGTTCGGAACTTCTCCACTTTGGAGTTCAGAGGAATTGGTGTGTGATGGATCAAAAAATCCTGAAGCCTGAAGTTTCTAAGCATCGGAATAGGCTCTTGTGGCCTTGGCATTTGGTCATAGCCCGTGGTCATATGCGACGGTCGCTGAAGAAAAAGGAGCTAGGCCTTGATTTCCAAATTAGAGACCATGGATAGAGGATTTGATTATTAAATAAGAAATAATTTTTTTATGCCCTACCATGGGTGTGATACACTTTGTCTCTGTTGTGGGAGTCGTCCCCCACTTCATGGCGCGTCACCATCCTTTATACTTGTATTTTTCCTACAATTTACTGACTGCTTGAGTGCTGAAAAACCACTTACTGTTAGACAACAATCTATTAGTTTATGAAAAACAAACGTTTCATATTTCTTAAATACACACACACAGTAGAACGTTTCATTCTTTTCTTGAGTAAAAGTTTAACCATACTCTTTAGGAAAGAGGTAAGATAGGGTGTCACCCTTAAAAGTACTTTAAATATGGTTTTTACACAACTCGTCCAAGAAACCAAGTAGGCCAAGTGTTGTAACCATTCTCTGATACCAATTTGTAATACACCTGACCCATGAGTATCTTTCCTAGGGATGGGGAATCAAAATTTTTCTCTCCTTAAAATTTAAAATCCTTTGTCTAAGGTTTTCATCCTCTTCTATTTACCCGTAGTGTTCTAATGACTGTTACCAGGCTCGAATCTGAGCTTTGGGTTGCAAGTTATGGATTCCCAAAGTTCTTCTAGTGTTCATTGGTTGAGGGTCACGTGGCGTCCACGTGAATTCACCTCATGCGTATTGTCTCCAAGTTCTTCATCCACGGTGGAATTCCATCCACCGTCTGATTCCATGACTGGAATCAACCTTCGTCTAACATGTAGGCCAGCAAGAACTCCAACACTTCAGCATTTTGAAACTTTGGCATTGAATGCCTCCTTACTTTCTACGCACTAGACCTTACAAAGTCCTAAAGTCTCTAACTCACATAATCTTTCCACGTGGTTCCAACCTTTGGGCCTTTTGGGTCTCTCTATAATTCTACACCCCAAATACTCATGAGTCTCGAAGTCCCGGACTCCCAGAGTTCCGGTCACTTCACCAATCACTTTGGCTAGGCAGGAACGTACCAGGGGCTGACACATGTCACGTTCCAATAGGCATATAGGGTCTATGAAAAGCATAGATTGAGTTGACACGTGGCACATCGATCGTGGTTCCATGTCACCATGGTGACATTGTCTTGCCAGATCACACCAAACTAACAACCTTCTAACATCTCTCAAATCTCACGTTCAAGATCCGGCCATGTGGATCTATAGATCCATGGCTAACGTTACATCGTGATTTCAGCCTTCGAGAGTTTTGTAGTGAAAACTCCTCTTTTCTCCTAAATTTGGTCAGCTCTGGGCTAACCACAACCTAGATTTGATGGTTAGGAAAATTCCTGAAGCATCCTCAAATTGACAGCTCTTGTCATTGTAGGCTTCAGAGATTTTCGACATACCACACCTCAAATTCCCCAGAGTGCCCAGTCTCTAGACTAAAGGATCTAGCGCCACATGTCCCTGTATATCGACGGTTGAGAGGGATCCTGAAGAATCCATGGATCGATGCTCCACATTACTTCATGACTTTGTCCTTCAGGGATTTTGACGTTACAACACCCATGTCCTCCTGAAGCAGTCAACACTGGGCTGACTACATCATGGATCCTACGGATAGGAAAGAACCCAAAGAGTCCCTAGACCTATAGTCCTGGTCACTTCGCAACTTCGACCTTCGGGGGTTTTGGATTTTACTGCCACTCCATTCTCCTGAAGCAAGACTTTTCCGAAGTATCCTATGTGTGTCCCTCCTCCTGGATGATCAGATGGTAGGTGGGGCTCCTGATGATCTCCCCCAAATATACAGATTTCCTCTTCATAACTTCAACGTTTGGGGAGTTTGATGTTATAGCATCTCTACTTTCCCAAAGAAAAACTTCGTTGAAGTCTTCTTGGTGTATATCTAATGGTTGAGGGAGCTCTCGAACACTCTCAATTGGTGGCTCGCATTACTTTATGACGAGGAGTTGGATCCTGATCTAGTCAATAAGATAGGTTCATCTATCCATTAGGGAACTCGCCCAATGTCGGTCAACCTTACAGGTAACCGTGACTCTCGGTCACCTTCAATCGGTTTGTGACTATTTGGGCCAACAATACTCCAAAGTCTCAGACTTCTAGAGTTCCAAAGCCAAAAGGACTTAGCCCCCTTAGTATTAGCATAGGGTTCCTGGGTATTGGTCACATGGGTCCTTCTAAACTCTCACGAGTTAAACACATCTTCCTCATCATAAAATTGCTAAGGACTTGGGCATGGTGTCCCGGTTGTGTAGCAAGGAGTCTGAAGGAGATATCCTCTCCAGACTGACAGGGTCATATTGATGCAATTCTTTCTATCCTAGACCTCCTACAAGTTTACGTCCCAAGACATCTTGAAGGATAAATTGGGGCATATAGATGATCAATCAGAATCATAAGTCCACAAGAAGGTAAATTCATGCACATAACTTGATCATTCAATACAGAGATCATTCTTAGATGTATAAATACATACATTCATTCATTACTCCATTTCAAAATACAAAATATGGAAATACTTATCAGAACCAGAAATCATGATGTGACTGCTAAAAGGGGTGCATGTTTCCACCCAACCATAGACTTAGTCACTCCTAATGGATTTACCACTGGCCACCCCCAAGCTAGACCAAAATGCTCTGAGAGAGAATTCTTTCTTCCATCTCAACAACAGTCAGGGACAGAGGTTACTCTCCTCCTCCCACAGGATATTGGAAACGGGTTTCTCTATACCAAGCAAAGAGGCCTTCCTGAGTAATTCCTCAATCACTCAACACCCTCATTTATCATCTTGTATCATAACCTTGCTAGCCACATCCTATGACCAGAACACGTTCATTTTCCAATTCTTCCTCGAACATGAGAGATTAGTCTCCCTTCTTTGCTTCTCTTCACAAATCTTCCTCTTCCCACCATGCCTTCCTTTCTTACCTTCCTAAGCAAGATTGCATATGGCCCGAATTCCCAGTCCGTGGTCAAGTCTAAAATCCTTTCAGATGGGCGCTCTGCCTCATCCCCTCATTAACTCTTGAGGAGGTCTTCCCACCTACCAGCCTGAATGTAATTCATCCCTGGGTCAGAGGATTGTTCTGGTCCTGAGAAATTAAATCCAATAAGGTATTGGTTTGGTGGGGGTTATCTCAACCATTCCTGGTTCCCCTCAACATCTATGTCATAACATTTGTGGTCTATCTTGGAAATCCCCTGCTTTCAGCAATCATGCAACACTTATCTATTTCTATCAAGAACATAAATTACATTCCTTGACCTTTTATACAAAGGTTCATCAAATCAAACATTCACACATATCGAGTTTGCCATAGTCTCTTGGCCAATATGTTTATATTTACAAACTGGGGGAAACATGGGTGTTGAAAAATGAAAAATGATATGAATGACATGAAAAATAAGATGGATGAGATGGAGAAGAAGATGAATGAAAATAGTACACATATGGAAAATACGATGGATGAAAATATGTATCAAATGGAAAAGAAAATGAATGAAATGAAAATATCTATAGAAGCGATGTTATTAAAGGGGATTCTGAAAAAGGATATGGAGATCCAAGGAAATCTTGAAAATAATGACAACAATGATGTTGAGACTCAATCACATATGGGGAGTATTTTATCACAATTGGAGAGCACCAATACTAAATTTCAGAATTATTCATCACTTCAAGATCCACATAATCAAGGCTTCAAGTCAGCACCAATGAACTACTTCATTCCAAAGATTGATATGAGGAAGTTTGATGGTAAATATCCTATAACATGGTATTCCAAATGGAGCAATACTTTGATCTACACCAAGTTCCAAGCTTACAAAAGGTACCTATTGCATCCTAATATTTAGAAAATGATCAATTTTGCTTGGTATCAATGGATTTGTGAAAGAAAAAATAATTCTATTATCTCTTGGTCCATTTTTATGGATAAATTGATATCACATTATGGGGATATTAAGAGCAATAAACTCTTTAGTTAATTGACAAATCTTCAGCAAAAAGGCCTAGTTAAGCGTCCACTGAGACCAATTGGTTTATCAGACCTTAAGAATATAAGATATTACTTCGATTTCTTTAAAATTGTATTTCTATGCTCAAAAAACATTGAGAGAAGCATTCCAAGATCACCATAGTTTTGACGACTTAAGAGGTTAGGAAGGTTTGTATTTTGGAAAATATTTTAAAATTGGGATCTAATTTGGATAGAGGCAGGGAAATCTAAGAGGAATTGTTTTTCATCTTCTACCCTCTTAGTGTCACAAAGATGACAGATTCTTTCATCCCACGATGTTTTGAGAATTGTCCAATGCCCAATTTCACTACGTAGCTCATCAGAGTTTGTTCTTATTTTCACAATGTTTATTTTCTTCTTTTCACTTATCAAAACTAAGAGGTACTTTCGATATTCCAAATTAGGGGTGTGTTGGCAGCCAATTCACATTTTTTTACTGTCTTATAAGCTTCCTACACCAGTGTTTTGAAAACATTAATTTTTCATCGCAATTCTCAAATAAACGACGCTTTTATTTTTGCGATATTTGCACACTTACCTTCGTTTTTGTTTTCACGACTGTAAGCGTGAAAACTTGGTCTTTCGAAGTCGCATTAATCATTATTGAACTGTCGTTATCCTTCTTGTCGACATGCCCATTACGTTTACATGTTACTTATCATTATGCAGTTGGCAAAAACTTTTTGATATGTACTCATGGCGCAACCTGCCCCTCACCGAGCAGGCTGCTCCACCAGGACCTTCTTCGCACACGGGCCCAAAGAGCCTAAGCTCTTCCAACTCCCCTCGGGAGTCACGAGTCACCCATAGCAACTCCTTCGGAAAACGGGATATCGCGACTCGGGGACTTGCGGGTCACGCGAACACAATCCACTGACAGCTCTAACCTTCGAACCCCGAACTCCAAATAGTCAACAGTCAACAACTTCTATTCGGAAATTTCCCTATCGGGAAATCGACAATTGTGATGTCGCGTTCTACTTGCAATACCAAACCCCGAACTCCGATGGCTCGTGTCCTCGCTGTCGTCACTTGGACCCCATACACCTGTGACCTCGGGAAATCACCGATCGGGAGTTCGCGGTTTCCGCAGCCCCGTTTCACAGGACCTACCAAGTCCCGATCCCTGACTCCCACTCCAACGCCACGTGGATTCCACTAACACATGTGGTCCCACTCGCCACGTCCCTTCAGGATTTCGCGGATCGCGAATCCACGATGCAAGTTTTCTTTGCTGTTGGAAACCCCGAACTCCGATGTCCCGATCTCCGGGATCTGATGCCACGCGTCCCTCTGATGATCAACGGCTCCCGTTAATTCGGGAAATCGCTATTCGCGACTTCACGAGGAATAAAACTCTCACCTCGCCATCCGTCGAATGCCGAACCCCGATGCCACCTGTCAACATCCCATGGGGAGATCTAACCCCTTGACACCTGTCTCCCACTAACACTGTCGGGAAATCGCGATTCGGGAAATCGATTTTCCTGGTGCACAAGGTCACGGACCTTGCCAAACCCCGAATCCCGACTTATCAAGATCGGTAGCCACGTGTCCTCCTGAAGATTGACGGCTCCAGTTGATTCGGGGAATTGCCTGTTGTGATTTCGAAAAGTATGAGACTCTTGCCCTGGGAAACGTTGAACGCCGAACCCCGATCCTCAAGGATCCTGTGCCACGTGTCCCTTCTCCGATCAACGGTTCAGATTGATTCGGGGAATCTCGATTCATGATTTCACGAGGTGTAAACCTCTCGCCTTATAAATCCCCGAATGCCGAGATCCCGAAGCCCGATGGACTTTGACTCTTCTCCACCTGTGCTCACGGGTTATCTTTCGCACATCTTCTCCACGATCTGACGGTCCTCGGGACTTCGCGAAACTTCACGGGGATTTCAACCCGTAGATTCTCTTCCTCT
>ML790635.1:217658-239309 GCA_009831015.1 Picea engelmannii | reverse complement strand
AGCAATTGGTACACTACACTCGACAACCCTGATATTGACTTACCCGACGTTATAACTGAGAAGGTTGAGACTATAAAAAATCCTGTGAGCAAAAAGGTCAAGGGAAACCCTACTGTTGATGGAAAAGGTAAAAATAATGCTCATCTTATCTCAAGAATGGCTAGGAATAAACCTAAACCTAGTGCTGAGCAGAAGCCCATAGTCCTCAGTGAAGACTCGGACTCTGACATAGAATGCTTCCTAGCTAGTGAGTATCCTTACTCTCAAGGTTTATGCTCCGATCCACCCTATGATTTCGCTTCTAATTTTCCCCCGTGCCTAAGGAGCAATCGTAGCTACCCTGGGATCAAGCTTCCTAACGAAACCCTCGAAAATTTAACCAAACCCTCACCTCCATTTTCGAAGCCCGGACAGTCGTCATGTGACCAATGTGATGTGTGGTTGGAACGATACTATATAGACGTTCCCATACTTCAATCGAAAATCAAAGCGTTGGAAAACCAAGTTACAGTATTGACAAGCCAAAGGGACAAGCTTCAAGCAAATGATAGGAAGTAGAAAACTACTGGTTCCATTGTTTTTAGGAATGTCGAATCGGCTACAGCCGTCGTCAATTCCAAAATGTCATGATCAAGCTGTCTGCTCGTCATCCAGGTATGAATTTAGGTATCAATTTCATTTTGTGAATTGCTCGGATTAATATAATGATGTGAGTTTGGTTTTCAAATAGCTCTGCCTCATTTGAAATGGCTCTATCATAATGTTGTTCATCCTGTAGATTGTTTTTACTTTGCTAAAATTAAATGAAGTTTTGATTTGGATACACGATTTTCTCATGCCCAGTTTAGCAATTGATAGGTTTACATCTGTTTTGATTCGTTTGCCTGTTGAGTTAATGAAATCAATGGTTTGCTTTCGATTGGATTTGTTTGTATCTAATCTGAACAGGAGGTTTTCATTCTAAAATTAGAGCACGATCATGTTTTGATTTGGTATAATTTCGTTATGATTAGATTATATCGGCTCTAATTTAGTTTGTATGTTGTGATTTTGGAACGACTTCGTGAGTTTGAATTGATGTGATGTAATCTTCTAAACCAGGAATACAACTCTAATTGACTCTGATTGGGAAAGAACAACTTTGTTTCGTATGAAAACGATATTCTCATTTAAGCCTGTGCAAAAGATATCTACGCCCGAATCATGGAGCGGTTTTGATTCACAAACAACTATGTTAAACTCCAACCGTTCGATTCGCTCTTGTCTTGATTGGATTGTTGTGTATCTTCAGTTAGTATGATTGATTTTATGAAGTTGGATTCGTATCAAAAATAGACTTGATAATGCTCTGTTTGATTTTAATTTGCAAAACGAATTGGTTAAACCCAGATCGACATATGTTATCTCTGTCGAAATCGGTTAAGAGTTCATTGTGAAATGAATTCGACTAATAATTTCGTTGAATGTTAATCGAATTTGTCTACCCCAATTAGCAATAACAAATGATGGACGATTCTCACAGATCGTGTTATGATTTCATTTGAGTTAATTTACACACCAGTTTTGGTTTGATTCGCTATGACATGGATCGTTGGTTAAGGTTAATACAGTTATATCAATTTGAAAATGATATCGTTGTTTTCGTATGGATTCGGTCGTGTTTCCTATTGATAAGGCAGCATAAACAATTGCCTATGATTTTTTTAACTGTATCGATTTCAATTTGATATGAAACGGTTTCATTACTGTTCGATACGATTTTGTATACCTGAATTGGCAACAAATTGAACAGAGCGTACCCATCTCTGTTATCAGTGGGTTGAATATGATTTAGTGTGTTCAATTTACATACAAGTGTTGACTTGAATGAGGCTTTTTAGCAATCAAATATCTTTTGATAGTTTGAATATATTTTCAAAGATTTGAATTGATTTTAATGTTGATTTTGTGTCTGATTTAGACTAGCTACAAAATCGCAAGATTCTGTAGCTAGTCTTAGAATTAGATTTTTATCATTTTTATTAACAAAATATCCTCCTAACTTGTCCATTTTTTACCCCTTTCAGGTACATCCGAATTGCATTGGGCATGCTAGACATTCTAGGAGATATTTGTGTGATTTAGTTTTTATCTTAGGTTCCTAGTTTAGTCAGACTTGGGATATTTTCCCAGATTTATGTAAACAGTKTTGATAACTTCCACAGGGATGTTTTACCCTATGGAAGGTCTTTAAATACTTATTATTTTGTGTAATAAGGAGCATCCTCACTTGTGGGAGAACCAGGCTATGGATTTCTAATACAAACTGGGACGAGAGTTGATGTTATTGCTACAGCTTTCGCTTTCAATATATCAATCTTTTGTTTCATGTTTTATGCATGTCAGTTTGCAGTTGATTATAGACTACTTTAGCTATCATAATCTGTTGCAGGGTGATATGATTTGATTAATGTGCTATCCATAATCTGATCTCTTTCATTATTTAAAAAAAAAAAATACAACAATTACTTTGTTTTAGTTAATGAATCACAGATTTCTCTTCTTCGTTAATTGAATCGTTACGTATAGATCTTTGCATACAGGTTTATCTAACTGTGAAGATTTATAAATCACATGGTCGCTGTAATTTTTATGTCTTGTTTGTCCTGTAATCATATTTGAAGAGCACTGCAGCTTATTGTTTACGAGAAGCTCCTGGATAATTCGGTGCATGTTTCCTCCCTCCGATTAGCTAAGAAGATCATTACATGAAGGACAAACCTGGAACGTTTCTCCAGGTCAGTTTGTCATTTATTTGTTGGATAATTTGTCAGTATAATTAAGTAGTTTAGTTAGATTTGTAGTTAGAATTAGTATTTTAGTTGTTTAGTTTAGTTAGTTTTTGTTTTATTTCTTGTTCATAAAATTATAAAATCAACAAAAAATATCTCTCTCTGTCTTAAGGCAAAATACAAATGAGTTTTTCAGGTTTTCATTCAAATCTGTAAATTGTTAATATTGTACATTTTGTGAATAAGATTTATTTCAGTTAGTAGTTAGATGTTTGATTTCTTAGAGTTAGTATAGTATTAGATAGTAGATTGTATATATATATATATAGAATAGTTAGATTAGTTTATTAGTTTGTTTTATTTCTTTTTAGTTAGATTAGTTTATTAGTTTGTTTTATTTCTTTTTAGTTAGATTAGTTTAGTTGTTTTAATAGTTATTTTTGTTAGATTAGTTAGTTTAGAGTAGTTTTCTTTTTGTTTTCTTAGGACTTTAGATCGGCCAACGGAGCCGCTAAACCCGTCAGGGTGGTTCATTCCAAACAGCTTGTGTTATTAGACAACCCCGGACCAGTTCCACTCTTCCAGTTGACGGACGGTCAATTTCGCCTATCAACAGGGTGACCACCTCCTTGTAGTATCTTACTTTCCTTTTATCCTCTGATTCTTTATCATGCCACATATTCTCCTTAAATTTAAAAGTGATAATATTTGTGATATTACCGGTATTCTGCACGATGGCTTCTTCTTATATTCTTCGAGGATTTAGCCAAGATTTGGTATATTTATGCCATCCCCATTTCAACTGATGGTGGTTTTGGCTAAAGTTTGAAGCAATTTTGGGGAGCATATTATCGTCCATGTTGTTTATCTTGTTCTTGTAAGTTAGGTGTCTAATCATAGCAATGCTCTCAATGGGGGGAAGATTTGTTTCTATGAGAAGGATAGGATAGGGTGTGTTGCCCTTAATTTTGAGATTATAAGTTAAAAAATTATTTTGGATCTATTTTATCTTTCTCCAAGATTCTCTAGAGATATTGTAACCTTAAACTTCACATCCATATAAGATAACCGGAGTGACAAGAGTGTGAAAGAAGAATTTTTTTTATACCAAAGCCAAAGGTCCACTAATTTACAATTAATTTCAAGTCCATAATAAGCTTTCCACCCTCCATATATCATTTTCTCAACGTTATAGTTCCAATTAAGCTTGTAATGAATATTGATTCCTATATATATATATATATATATATATATATATATATATATATATAATATCAGATAAAAAAATCAAAATCAAAATTAATAATCACATAATGATAATTTTACAATGAATTATAACCCTCAGAAATATTAGTCATATAATAATGGCGTAATCAAATCTAGAACATTTTTTTTTGCGTTTTTTTTCAAACCAACGTTTACAACGAGTTACAACAAAAATAAATAATTAGTATCACAAAACTCGATGGACATTAACTTTAAAAATGGGTCATCGTTGTTTTAAATATTTATTTCTTTTGGTTATTGTAAATAGGTCAACTTTTTTCTGGAAGTAGTGATTGTTGACACAGATTTTAAGATTTATTTATCAAACTAATTGTTTATAATAAAGGGTTATATATAGCTAAAATTTGAAAATAAAATATTATATGCTTATAGATATATATAAAATTCAAGTGTATATATGTTTATGGAAGTAGTGATTGTTTTAAATATTTATTTCTTTTGTTTATTGTAAATAGGTCAACTTTTTCTCATGAAAGTAGTGATTGTTGACACAGATTTTAAGATTTATTTATCAAACTATTTGTTTATATTACAAAGTTTTATATATATAGCTAAAATTTTACATTAAAATATTATATGTTTATAGATATATATATAAAATTCAAATGCATATACCATAGCAATTACAAATACTCTCAAAATTCAAAAAGCAAGCAGGTTAAATACAAACACTCATAATAATAAACAATGCTTAAATAATAAGAATTGCAACGTTCAAAACTAAGAGGACAAACAACTTTATCATAAACATTGTTGAGAGTGAGACAATAATGCCAATAGTATGAGGGGAGTCATCACAAGAGTCGAGGGTATGGCCTCACCTATTTACTAAGGGAGCATTATCTATGGGTTTATAGTTCTATGAAATGTAGGGTCAAGGCTGCCTATCATGCCTAGGCCAACATTTTACTTGTTTTATTTATTCTTATTTTTTTTTATTCTTAAATTTGTTTTTTTCCACATGGTGATAAGGTGTGTTGTCACCTCAATGAAAGTATGTTGATGGGTCAGCATGGGCTAGGTGGCTTCTTATTCATAATATATGAAACCCCTTTCAAAACTACAATGGTTGTAAATGGTCCATTTCCATATTAATTTTTCATTTAATGCACAATAATTTGCAATGAAATATGTGCACATGTCAAGGCAGTGTCATACCATAAAAAGAAGGTTCTTTGTCATTGAACAACACATTATTATGTTTCTTCTAAATAAATAAAAAACCTTCAATGTGAATTAACAAGTAAGCATAGTGAAAATTAAGAGCTCAAGGGAGACAATTGCTTAACTGTGCATCCTTCCATGAAATGGAGGTAAGTATTGTTAAACAAAAAATTTGGGTGCAAGTCCATGCATACTAGTTTCAAAACAAAATTAGAAATTATCTTCAAAGTTTTAGCTCACCCATAATAATGACAATGTGGTTTTGTAGACTTGATAAATTAATATTTTATCTATTTGTAGACATCTTATGCTAAGAAACCAAGCAAAGAGGACTTTCTTTTACTCCAAAGTTGGCATGCACATGCTTCTTAGGCCACATTTTTCTTGAGTTTCAAGAGTCAAATTTTGTTCAAATGTCCTTCCCACTCAAGCTTGAAACATAGCCATTTGTAGCCCAAGGAAAACTTATATTTGATCAATATCATAGCTTTACCCCATTTTCAATCATGTGACCAAGCTTTAAGCACTTAAATCCCTATTTGAAAATAATATTATCTTGAAAAAGCCCAAGAACACATTTTAGGATGAATTATATGTGTGTGCATGCGTGGACATGCTAGATTAGTAGAAAAAAGGGTGGTTAATAAATTCCAAAACACATATAACCATGGAATTTTTAAAGACCATTAAGGTTAATGTGAGTCTCTAACACTCCACACCCTACATGCTCTCTTGAAACTCAACTCCAATATTATATTTTGGTGAGGAATCCATATTCACAAGTAAAATATTTTAAATGTCAAAGATAGTTTGTTTAGTTGGTAAAAGTGAGTTGTTAATGTACCTTCCACCAAGGCTCAAGCCTCATTAATGACATGAAATAAAGTTTTCAGGCTAACTTTGGACCTTGTGTCAAATCATATAGTTTTCAGGCTAACTTTGGACCTTGTGTCAAATCATATAGTTTTCAGGCTAACTTTGGACCATTGAAATAGAAACATATAAAAATTAAAGTTAAAAATCAATTAACAAACATTTTTTTTAATTAATTTTTTAATTTTTTTTTACTTATGGTCATTTACGATAATTTCGTGTATGACAACAACAATCTGGAGGAAGTAACTTTATACAAGTATCTTGAAATCGATCTACATCACAAACTTAACTAGAACTATAACATTGAAAAAAGGATAAATGGTGGGTGGAAAGTTTATTTTGGCCTTGAAAACAATTGTAAATCAACGAACCTTTGGCTATGGGATAAAAATAAACTCCTATTTGAGGCTTTCATCACTCTTGTTATATGGTTTTCAGGTTAGGGGCTGCAACCTCTCCAGAGATTGGTGGAGAAAGATTGAGCAAATCTAGAATCGTTTTATAACTTATAATCTTAAAATTAAAGTCAATTCACCCTATCCTATCCTCCTCATAGAAGTTAGTCTTTCCCCCATTGAGAGCATGGCTATGACTATGTACCTATTGTACAAGAACAAACTAAACAACATGGAAGACAAGAGGCTTCCTAAGGTTGTCTCAACCTCTAGTCAAAACCACCTACAACTCAAGTGGGATTGGACATTAAGATGCCACCTGAGTCTTGGTTATATCATTGAGAAATTGAAGAAGAGATCACTCTGTAGAATATTTGATAATATTAAAAATATTATTACAACGAAACTTAAAGAGAAATTGTAGTGCGATAAAGGATTAGAGGATAAGAGAAAATCATGATACTATAAGGAGGTAATTAACTCTAATCTAGAAAATCAAAAGTATATCTTTATTTTAACTACTATAAATAAGAAAATCATCGTTGCTAAAATAAGAACGAATCTTCATGAGCTCCATGGTGAAATACGACATTCGACAATTCCTAAAATATCATGGGACGAAAGAATTTGTCAACTTTGTGACACTAAAAGGGTTGAAGATGAAAATAACTTTTCCTTAAAATTTCTTGCATACAACTACATTAAATCTTAATTTAAAAATATTTATTATAATATTAACCTTCCTAACTTTTTAACTCATCGAGACTATGGTACTTCATTAATACTTCTCTTTAAAAAATTTCAATAAAAAAAAAGTTTAAAACAAAACAAATAATTACTTACCTTTTTTTTCCTGAATATCTAATAAACCAAATTAATCTCAGTAAACACTAATAATCATCATCATATTTATCAATAAAAAATAGAAAAATAAATTTAAACTTTATACATTTTCTATATAAAAATAAAAAGTTCATTGTAAATAATTACACACATCTAACAAATAATATCTAAATATTGTATTCTACATATATTTTTTAAACAACATTTACAAATAAATAATTACGTTGTTAAAATGGTTGCAAAGTATTTTTATCCTCCAATTTATTTCAAGTAGAAATTTTAAGGTAATGTTGTATATTATTTGTTAATATGGAGCAAAGGATTGTAGATTTTAAACATTATTTTTAATTAAAAATAGAGCTAACTTAGGAGCATTATATATTTAACCCCTTGTTTTACGAGTTAATTTATCGTATAAGAGAAAGCTTTTCTTCACAAAATATTTAACTTTAATTATTTTAGTGTTTTTTAATATTTTATTAATTTTTAGATTATTCACGGTTTTAGTATTATCTTAAAAGAGTATTGTACAAAAACTTTGTTGTTGGTTTATCGTTAAGGAAACTAGACCAACAATAATGAAGTAGTTTTTCTAGATTAACATGCCTATAAAGTCATTGTTTTTTTTAAACTATAAAGTACGAAAAAAAAAAAAAAGAGACTATAGTTGTCTGATAAAAGTCTGATTTCATTTTGTCTAGCATAATAACTAGAGGGAGTTGGGGAAAAATTACTCAAGCCTTTGAAACGATAAACTAAATTGAAAAACATGAGAGAATTAGGCCATCGGAGGGTGGTCATCAACCACAAGGACCTGGGGTTATGGAAAATCTAGCTTTGTCAGGTCCATTCCAGCTAGCTTTTTTGCCATCAAGTTGATCATGTGGTCCACCAACTTTATCTGAAGTTGCATGTCATCCAATTGTAATAGAATCTCCTGGTGAGCTTCATGCCTCTCAACAAGAACCCTTCCCATTAACATCTTAAGATTCAAGTAGAGGTCAATAGTCTTCAAATACTGAGTTTCCTTGGCCTGCATAGCACTAGTGTTAGGAACCCAAGAACTAGTGTTGTGAGAAACCTCTTCATTGGAGATGAAGTGCATTAGAAATTTGACGTCGACCTCCGCTAATTCAATTTCTACTTGAATCTCAAGCAAAGTGTGGGTGTGGTAAGCTTCTACAGACTCTTCCACTATGGAGATGAGACGAGAACCAGAAGAATGGTTTCGACTACCCATGTAGTGGTGAGAGGAACTATTGCGAGCCATGTGCTCAAGAGTAAGGGAGTGAGTGTGGAGATGATGGAGCAATATGAGAGTTGAGGGGTCAGGAGGAGACAGGAGCACAACATAGAGAAAAGGAATATAGGCAGAGAACCAAGACGAAAGAAAAACCCATGAAGGAACGTTGAGGAAATAGCCATCCAATACAGGAGGGGTTGTACAACATCAGGGAAGTTCCATAATCATGGTCACATAGACCATTACTGCTAATGAATGAGCCTCGAGCAACCAAATCATTGGAAGGATGGAAGTGGAGATCAAACTAACTTGAAGGGACATCGTCGAGACGGAGATGGATGGATTATAATAGTGCATGAGTGATCTGAGGGAGGATTACCCGAGTGAAAAAATAAAGAAGGTCATGGGTGATAGGTAGTGTCTCTCCTCTTGGAGCAATCCCATCATTGGAGCTTGTCTTTGTCACTCGATTCGAGTGTTATTGAAGTGTATATTATTAAACTCATCTTATAATATATTAATTTTTTTATAGCTCAGTGAGTGTTGATGTTCATCTTAGTCAAGATCCAAACAACAACCTCACGATGATAAAATCCCCCTACTTTTTTATAAAGGTGGTACTCCTATGTTATTGTTTGAAAGGTTTAACTTGATATTTTTAAAAATAGGGGAATGCTAAATAGTAAACCCCAATCTTTATTGCTTGAAATAAAAGGCAAAATGCTACTCAAGTATTAAATAATATTCACATAAAAAAAGTTCTTGAGAGAAGGACCAGGGAATCTTTAAGTTTGAAATAAATTTATGTACAAAATAATATTATATAGGAATATAGAAACCATAATATGAAAGCAAGACATTTTTCACATCCATCACAACGAAATAAAATTTGATCGCATTCATAAGAGGGAAAGATACAAGTCCACAATATAGAGAAATTAAAAAGAGTATTTCATTCAAAACATAAGCAAATATGATAGGTGCACTTCAAAACTCTCGTGCTCATAAACTCAGAGTTTGAGAAATCATTAAAGTTGCACCCCAAAGTATTTCTCTTGGGATTTAAAAAAATAGTAGTTTGTTTTACAATAAAATAAAAGATTGTGTTCATCCAAATGGATAGAGAAGGGGCTCTTGTAGACCATAAAAGAAAGTAGAACAAGGATGGACCTGAAAGAAGAAAAAGGAGACAATCAAATATTGATTATGGGTTCTAAAAAAATGAGAACACACAACTAGATGATTTATGAATGAGAGGTATGAAGAATAGGAGATTATGAAAGGTGGCCAACTTACTTACTGTAATGGATTCTCTCTCTATTTGGACATTGATGTGCCTTTTGTATTATTCTCCCTTGATGGAATTCCATGATTGGTTGTAACTACCTCTTCTTGATCTTGTTTCGTTATTTTAGTTAAGGCCTTTTTTTAACTGATTTTCAATAGAATCTCTCATTGGTGCAAAAGTTACTTCTTGCCTTACTTTAATTTCAAATAATGAATTTTCCATATCTCTGAAGTCAATTGAAAGTTGGTGTAGTTTATCCTCAATATCTTCATTTGTATTTACATAACTAACCAACCAACTTTCCACTTCTAATTATGAATACTCGGTCAAGCTATTAAATATTTTAGCTAATGTAGTCTTCAACAATTGAAACTTTTCTTCAAATTTCTCCTTTAACATTAGTATTGAATCTAATATTAGATGTGTGTCCTCCACATCTCCTGTTGTTCCAACTAAATCTAATTCAATCAATTTTAAATATAAGTCCCTTTTTTTAACACTTATGGTATCACAATCAAATAGCATTTCTTTTAGACTATTTATTATTTTTATCCAACATGCTTTGAGTTGCTTTATTAAGACTGGGGAAGGCAAGTCCTCTTCTTTTCTCCTTAGTTCACTAACACTTGAGAATTTAGCAACAAAGGTGGAAACAACCCCTTTATAAAATTCCTCGTCATTCTCAAGATCAACCTGAAGGTATTGTCTAAAATTTGTCATTCTTGATCCTAAGGAAACAAAATTATTTGCAAATTCTCATGCTTCGAGAATAAGAGACATTATTTTTTTGATGTTTTCTCCAACATTTCTTCTAACAACAACGAGTAGACTTGATGTTCCTCTTAGTCTGGAGCTGGATTCTGGTGTTCCATCAAGACTCTTCCAAGGTTTCATTGTAGCAATTAGGTTGGCAAATATAGGTGGGGGCATTAAGACAATCTCTAACTCTTTCATTCTATCCTTTAGGGTGACATTTTAATTTTCCATTTCTCCAACTAAAATTTTTAAAGCTTCACCTGTAGCTTTATGAATCTGTACAATTTTAGATGGTGGAACTCCATTAAGGTCAAGTTCCGAGCTCAATTTTCCTTCAATTTTTTAATTTTTTGCATGAATTTTTTCAATGACCATTTTCTTTGAACTTTTGTCAAACAGGACGTTGTGTAAAGTCAGAGATTCCTCTTCAAATAGAATTAGCTCTTGGGTAGCCAATTCTACTACAATTTCTCTACTCTCTTGAAAACAATTTACCAACTTAACGAGAACTGTGACCTCAAAATGAGAACTCTAGCCCAAAATATCATATTTTGGGGTAAAAGACACAAAAATAAACCCCCAAATCAAAAAGTGGTGCTACCGGTAGCATCCTTTTTTCGTAGGTGGTTAAAATTGTGACTTGTTAGAAACCATGCCCTTGACATTGCAAATAGAACCCTGACAAAACCATGAAATTGACACTCAAATCGAAAAAAGTTAAACTAAGTTAAGTTTTAAAACTATAAAAAATAAATAAATAAAATAGGATGTTTGGGCCGCGTGGGCATAGAAGGGGTGATGTCCCCTCCCCTGCG
This sequence comes from Picea engelmannii, assembly GCA_009831015.1. Taxonomy (NCBI): domain Eukaryota; kingdom Viridiplantae; phylum Streptophyta; class Pinopsida; order Pinales; family Pinaceae; genus Picea; species Picea engelmannii. The sequence goes on along the minus strand of ML790635.1, from coordinate 227,871 downwards.
AGCATTGATTGCACGGGATGGGAACTCAAGGGAACTTACTTCTATGAAAAACTACCAACAAACAACAAAAAACACTTGTTGTTATATTGCAACTCGCGTAGGAGTTCATTCTTTAGGCGTGACAACATGGCCCCTTAATCTTCATCTCCAAAACACTCCAAATAGCTCCAACATGCTCTAGAATTCACCCTCCATGGATGTTCCATCTCCAAGCTATCTTTCTTTCTCTCTACTTGTTGTTCATGCCAAAAACTTGCATGTCTAAAATTGTTGTCCCTGCCCATACAAATTTCCACCCTTTGGCTTGCCTTTCTTGACTTACACACTTCCCCAAGTTGATTGTTTTCAACCCCCATGTGCCCAATAACTATGAGACGTGACCGCTCACACCCACCCTCTTACATATAGTCAATGATTGACTTTGGGAATACTCAATAAAAACATAGAAGGTTTATATGCCAATAGCAAATTTAGTAAACTAGGTTAAATTAATATACATGGGTAATTCTCCCTTGGACCCCTCTTAGGCATTCTCTTAGACTCTCCTCTCTATTGTGGATTAATTCAGCCCCCATCTATATCCATGTCCCCTTAGCAGTTGGTATCACATTTTTATTATTAAAACATATAAATACAATTCCCATATACATCGCTTTGGTCGTAGCCACACATTTTATCTACATTAGCATTAATTAAATTGAGGATTATTGTGGGGATGTTACATGCTCCTCAACTAAAGGGGGCACATTTTATTTGAACTTTAAGAATTAAAGTTTGTCTAAAAGTTCTTCTTGCTTAGGCTTGAAACATAGTTATTTGTAGCGTAAGGAAAGCTTGTATTTGGTAAATATTGTAGCTCAACCCCATTTTCAATCCTGCCACCAAGCTTTAGACACACAAAGGCTATATTTGAGAATAAGATCATTTTCAACAAGGCCATGCATACATTTTAGGATGAATTGTATATGTGTATGTGTATGCACATGCATGCTATATTTGTAAAAGGAAAGGTGGTTAATTAATTCCAAAACACATATAACCATGGAATTTTTAAAGACCATTAAGGTCAATGTGAATCTCTAATACACCATATTTAAAGTACATTAGATATAATTGCCTAAAACTTTCAAAATCCCAATACCATGCATGTTCACTTGAAACTTCAATATTATATCTCAGGATAAATCCATAAATTTCACAAGTAAAATATTTTAAACGTCAATGATAACTTGTTCACTTAGTAAAAGTGAGTTGTCAATATACCCTCCACCAAGGTTCAATCCTCATTAATGACATGATATAAAGCCTTCAGACTAACTTTCAACCTTGTATCAAATCATATAGTATTTAGGTACCTTGTAAATGGCCTTTGAACAGAAACAACAATTTGAAATAACATGATCTTGTTATCAAAAATAAAATAAAGATAAATAATTACAAAATATCAATGTGTATGAAGATTTTTTTATTCATTTGCATAATCCATCCTAACATCAATTTTTGTTTTGTTTGAAGACCTTAACATCTTCTTTTACAAATTTAAAATTAAACCTATGAAACTCCCATCATCCTCCTTGAGGGTCCATGGTTGTTGCTTCATATAATTTTTATTGTGTGCACGTAATAAACTAACAAGTGAAAGTGGGTATATGAAGCAAAACACAAAAGCCACAATCACCTAGTACTTGGAAATACAAAAAAAAAAAAGTGAAAACACTGTAAAAGGTCTCAAACCTCTTTTTTTTTTACGATCTTTGGAGTTTGGCCCCCACCAACGATTTTGGAATGTTACAAAATAATATATAGAATTGGATTCATTGCCGTTATAACTAATGTCCCGATATTAAGGACTCTCACATTTCCTCAATGCACTTTTGGTTCATGACGAGTCTCTTTCAACACCCTGCAACCAATGCTTGATTTACATTGCATTTCTGCATGCTTTCTTCTCTAAGATTCTATTAGGTTGTAGACCATGCCACCAACAATGAAGCATATGTGATTGTCCTTTATCTGGGGACAAGGCTCCTCAAAAATCATATGCAAAGAAGAGTCTTAGTAATAGGGGATTCAACAATTTCTACCATTAGTATTAGAGCTTTTAAAATGAGAATGGTTTAATTTCTTTTCTTTATTACACATATTTGATAGAATAAAGTTAATTGACAAACACTTTGAAGAGGTAATTGATTACCAAGTCAAGAGGTATTCCAATAACCTTGTCTATGAAATGGTCAATAAAAAAGCATATGGAATTGACGGTCGATTGTGCATTATGTCGAACTATTGAGAGAATGCCATCTCAAACCTCTCATGGTGATGTTGAAAGGAGATTTGTTTGGAGGTTAGGTAGTCAAGAGTTGGACATACCCCATTAATGAGGTTATCCCAAATCATTTCATCACAGCTTATAGAGTTCATGCTTGGTATAATTGCAATCCAAGTGACATCTCTATAGAAGTATCATGTCTTGTATAGTGTGAGTAGACTTCTTCTCCAAAAATGATTTTTGCATCCATCAGTGCAACCCTTGGTCCATGCTTTCATCGTCGCTCCTAAGGTTGAGTTCTCTTCCCCCAAAGTGGATGATTATTCCCTAGAGTCATTTCATTCTCTACCAATTTTATCTTCTCCTCATTGTCTCTTAACCCAATATCGAATGTTATGGTCTATGTCGTTCATTAGTGGACCATCATGGAGTAGGGTGCTTGTTGACTAGCCTCCCTTAGAGACGTGACAACAATCCACCAATGTGTGGCTAGCTAAATGTTGAACATGGTCTTACTCCAAAGTAGCGTGATTACCACAAATAAAAAATTAATACTTAAAAGAAGTATATATAGTCATAAAAAAAAAACCATTATGTATAGACAATGCCAAATATATTCTTACTTTGTAAATTTGGGAGAAGGAGTCCCACAATAAACTCACCATACTTCTACATAAAACAAATAAAATAAATGCTACTTTGGTCTCAATTTGTGGTCACCTTGCCAACATAACTCATGTAAATGAGCTCTCAAAAGCCTCACTCACAAATAGCTCATCCAAAGAGCAAGGAAAAGATACAAGAAGACCTTGAAATAACCAAGTCGAAGCACTAACACATGCACCCTACAAGTGTTAAAGGAGGTGAACGTTGTCACTGATTCAATTTTGAACTCAATGTTTACACGCACTCAATAAAAAAAAAATGAAGGTTGTCGAAACCAATTTTTATTATTAATTAAAGATTGAGAATCTGAATGGACGAGTAATAGGGAATTCAATAATAATAATAATCAAATCTGACCACAAATCTTAAGTCAAATATCAAATCTGACTACGAGTGAGACCATAATAAATATTAACATCACGGGACTCAATGAAAATTAATTTTATAAGTAGTTTATTATGGTTGAAAACTAACAACAATAGACACTTCTTTTTGTTAAATTATTGTCCAAATATTTTATTTTTTAAGTTGTGATGCTTGGCATGCACTTTTAGAAATTGAATGTCAAAATCATGCACTTTTAGAAATTGAAGTTGGTCAATATAGATTTGTGTGTGTTTTGTGGAGATAAGATTTTTTTTATCAAATTTTGGTAAATGAGAATAGATTTTAGTAATACTTAAGGGGAGTTTGAAAGATAAATATATTTTTAGTTTTCAATAAATATAAAAATATTATTATTTAAATTATTATTAATAAATTTAATAAATTTGTTTTATTAAGATTCTTTATTTTATTATAATAATAGTATAAATGGAGATTATTTATGGTAAGAGGTCAAGCTTTTGTTGTGGTTAGGTTTTATTCTAGTTGTTTTGTATATTACAAATTTAGAATAGTGGAGAATAGTTCATAATTCCATCTACTCAATAAGAGTTTTGATTGATGCTTCACTTGAGTGTCATGGGGTTTGTTTGTAGGAAGTCATGTCAAAATCGAATCCATAGCCACCTTCTAAAGCATGTGGAACATATCACCTATTGAGAGATCAAATTGGTGTTTCATTTGAGGAGTTGCCATGGGGATTATTTGCATGAAGAATAGAATCACATCAATTCAAAGGAGTGAAGATGAGAACCACATCTACCTAGTCAAATTCAAAGGACACATTCTCTTCTAAGATAGAAGCAATCAAACTCCCAGTCAATTAATTGAACCCAACCAAACAATCATGTTCACTGCTAAATAGATTCATCAAACCATTGGAATCCATCCCCCAAATGTCTCTCCAATGAATGTATCCAAGGAAGAAAAATCTCCCATTTTGTTAGACCAACCTTTGATTGGAAAGTTTCTAGGATTCTAGCCCCGCTCAAATGCTAGGGAGGCATGGATAGAAGAGCATTGGTCGCCCAAGATACAAGGTCAAGTATCTATATTTGCATGTCACCGAGGCTTTTTTTCTTTATTATTCCAACATAGGGAGGATCAAAATTTGAAATTTCACTTAGGATCTTACTTCACTGGATCTTGAGGAATATTCTTAACTCAATGGTCACTTGATTTCAACCTAGAAGACGAGATCACAACAACCCCATGTTCAAGTAAGGTTGCCCCACCTCCCATTAATATTTGGTGATGAAGGAACCTTTACAAATATTGGAGACAAATTGGGTTAGTACATTGACTATGACAAACTAAAAGGAAATCTACATTCCCATGCCAGAATATGCATGGAAATAGGCTCGGAGAAGGGAATTCTAAAGGTGTTGTAAATAAATATGGATGGTTGGAGCCACCAACAAGAGCTAGACTATGAGAAGCTTCCTTTAAAGTGCAACTCTTGTCATGAGTACATGCATTTTTCTAAAAAATTCCCAAAAAACTAAGAGAATCAAACTCTTCCTAAGTAGGCTATGGACTCTTCCAGTCAATTGAAGGAAAACCCATTTACGCCAATAAATAGAATACATAGAAAACAACATTGTAAGGTGTCGTAACAACTGAAGATAACCCATACAAGATCATCCAAAACAATCTTCAACATATATGAGGCCCTTGAAAACCTCGAAGATATGGAAAAGGAAAGTGAGGAGGCAGAGGGGCAGTGAATTTAGAAAAATCTTGAGGTTGAATATAAACCTCCCATATTAAATCAAGGTGCTCAAGAGGTTGTTCTAGAAGAAATTGAAATGCCATGAACCCTACTAGTGGGGAAAGAAAATAGCACAAAATCCATCCTAAAGGGTATTTTAGAAAAGGGGAAAGAACCTCAAACACACCTAGAAATTCTCCATCAAATAACAGAGATGGTAAGCCCCCCTCTTGCTCTTGGACTCTGTTATCTCGATGCATTAAGATTGAAGGCTCCTCATATCTCACCTCCTCTTACAAGAGGGTACAAATCCAATGAAGAACATCAAGGGATAGAAGCGTAATAGAATAAAGCAAGAAGTATTCAGAGTTCACATGATACTACTTATGGAGCTTGTCATATGAAATTACAACAGATTTTTATATGCAATTATTTATCGAGTAATTATGTTACTTTTTCAATTTGTAAACTTGCATACCTATCAAATCTATAATGATAAAAACTACAAAGTCAAAAATGGAGATTTTCTTATATATTTAGTATTAAGCTTCAACAAATCCCAAGAAAAAGTATTGTATTGCTATTTACATTGTTTTTTAATATAGAATAACCAATATTATTAAAAACAAATTCTTAAATAAAATTTATTTTAATATTAAATTTTAATGGACGGAAATTATTCTATATAACCGATTTTTATCTGTTTTTTAATATAGAATAACCAATATTATTAAAAACAAATTCTTAAATAAAATTTATTTTAATATTAAATTTTAATGGATGAAAATTATTCTATATAACCAATTTTTATCAAACAAACTTGCAAAATATTTCAATTAGAGTGGACCAAAACTATAAAATGAAATTAAGTCATAGTTTCGAATGTAAATATACTTTTTCATATTCGTGACTCAATTCAAAATTTCCATATATATATATGAAATTTTTTAATTTAAGAAATTTAATTTTTATATTGTTATTCAAAATTTCCATATAAATTTTTAATTTAAGAAATTTAATTTTTATATTGTTAACAATGTTAACAAAGTAATTTTGAGTCTTTAAAGAGTGTTGTAGAATATTGTTTTTTAAGAATTGTATTTCATATTCGTGACTCAATTCAAAAATTTTAAGAAATTTAATCTTTATATGGTTAACCATGTTACTTGTTATGAATTAGTAATTTTGAGTCTTTAAAGAGTGTTAAAGAGTGTTGTAGAATATTGTTTTTTAAGAATTGTATTATTTATCAATTTGTGATTTAAAAAATTGATAATTTTATTTTTATATTTATAATTTAATAATTAAGTAAGTTTTTCTTAAATTTGGTGGAAAGTTTTTAAAGTTAAATATTGTTATTAATTTTGTCAAAAATTATGAAATCTTGTTTTTTTTAGAGTTCATAATTAGTTGTTGTTTTTTACTTATTTTTAAAAATGGTGTTATTATTAGCATTTTTTTTGGTAGTTTTTTTACATTTTGAATTTTCTTGATATGAAGTATCAAAGTTTGAGAAAAAAAATGTTGTTTTTCTGGTTTTTCATTATTTTTAATGTTGTTTTTACTTGTTAAAAAAAAAACAATATTTTTTTTAAACCCAATTTTTTAAAAATAATTGATAATGTTATATATTATTTATTTTTATTTTGTTAACAAGAACGGTTATGTGTGTATTATCAAAAGTGTTGCAACAATGTTAAACAATTCATAATTACATCTTCAAAATGAACGTATTATAAGATAGTTTATTTGTGATGAGCATGACAATGCTCCAATAACAGTTTCTAACTTTCAAACCAAAAAAATGATTTTGAGTACTTATATATGGATAGATCCTTACAAAAAAATCCTAACAGCAAACAAGTTTTACAAAGCATGGAACTATACTAAGAAAGTTTTAAAGTAGTGTTCACGATGTCCCAGCCCGCTAGGTTTTGATCCATTTCAATTAGAATTTGTTGAATCATCTCTCCATCCTTGTTCCTAGTAGAGTTAACCGAAGGATGCACCATTGTGGGGGAAAGTAGATCAATGATAGCATGCCTAATCAGAAAAATATCCTTTCAAATCTTTGCAACCTCTATTTTCTCATGGTGAACCCTGATCTCATCTTGATCCCTTAAGCCGACTACCAAGTCAGTAATGCCTACCTTAATTCCTTGCATTACAATGTCCTATGCCTGCAATTTTCTCTTAACCTGAACAGTTTTGCAACCCAAAAAATGCCATCTGTGAGAAAGCCCAAAATGTATTTCTGGTAGACTCTGGACAACTTGGTTCATAAAACCCCTCAATGCACTTTCCTTACCAGGAAAAACTTGGTATTGTGTCCAAATATTACAAGGGATCATAAACCTATAGCCACCAAACCTCAACAATGGTTGCATTCCTGTTTTCCACCTCTGCAAAATATCATCCCCTGTGTAAGGTCTTCGGCTAGAAGGGTGCAGAGACCCTCTCTCAAGTCCTCAAGGAGACATAACTTGGGGTTTCTCTAGCACCCAAGTGTTGCACTAGTTGTGCAAGTGAGCACCTTGGGCACGTGAACACTCAAATGGATGTGTACAACCATGAGGAAAAGCATGAGAAGGGGTGCACCAAAGAGGTTGGGACATGTCGACATGAGGAGAGCACCTAATATTGGGGCGCACTAGTCCCAAGGGGTGCGGTGGTTGATGAGCGCATGGGTTCATTTGGGTGCACTAGATCTGCGAAGGGGAGCCACGATTTATTTAGGCGCATTGGTCCGTGAAGGGATGCGACACACCCAAAGGATGTGTCAATTTGCAATGGTGACCTTTGGATTCCATATAAGAGAATAAGGGTGCACATGACGATTTGCAATGGTGACCTTTGGAGTCCATATAAGAGAAGAAGGGTGCACAACTAAGGAAGGTAGATTTGAAGAACAAGGAGAGAAAGATCATCTTTGCGATTCTGAGGAAGACTTGCACGAAGAGAGGCGAGCTCCCTCAAGGAGCCAAGTCACTCCACATGGGACGACTTGTGTTTCCTTGAGATGATTTTGTGGACAGAGTTGAGGCAACCTTCTTTTGGGTGTTATAGCAAGATTTTCCTTAGCCCATGCGATCTTGCACAGAGGGCCTTTTTCCATTTCCCTATGCAGACTTGAAGTCCCTTTTTGCAAATCCTAGAGTTAAAAACATGATTTTTCCACATATACGCGCCCTGCCTATATTACAACATGCATATACGCAGGTTGCACCACTACTTCCTGCGTACATCGAGAAATGTGCCCAAAATTAAAAAATAGTGTTGGGTTTCCATGTCACGTCACGAGATCAATGATACTTGGCCTTCCATATACTGGAAACGTTTCGACTCGACCCTTCAGTTCCAGTTGAAGGATATAAATGGGCCAAATCCGAGCTATGGAAAAGAGGAGAAAGAATTCAACTTTGAGAGAAAAGTTACTCTGGAGAAATTATTCACTTCACATTGAGTCTGCATCCCTTTGTCCTTTAAGTCTGAACATATTGTTTATCCCCCAAGCTCTTCCCTTATTCATTGAGAACTCCTTTGTCTCTCTTATATCAACTTGCCTTTGGTGGAGGATTGAAGTGGTGGAGGCCCAGCTGGAAGGAACTTAGTTTCTCGATTCTAAACTGTGCCGACACAAAAGTTTGCAACTCATTCACTTCTGTTGATTACATCTTAATAGAAATACTCTTTTCTCGTCCAATTAATATCTCACAAATAATTGAATTATTATTCCATGAGCGTATTTGTTATGAATGTTGATGGATTATGCTATTGAATGCGTTAACATTATATATTATCACCATATGCTTGCGTTGCTTGGTTGTTGAGGAGTAGTTGCAAATATATTGCTTTGGGTCAAGTGCTCAACGATGGACTTCATCAAATGTCTGGACGAGATAGGCCTTTTATCTTGTCTTGTTAGCATATTTTTTTATATAGCATACTTGAGATTAGAGTTGATTTCTACAGTCATTTATGTCCGTTGTGGTCTACACTTAGCCATAGAGATATTTTACTTGTAACAAAATTGGTGACCATACTGGGGATAGCATCTTCTTTTTCGGGGTTTGGAGTGTTTTTCTCCTTAGATTTCTCTTGTTCATATTGAGTTTCTTGTCGTATGATTGTTTGACAGCCTCTGTTCACTTTGGGTATGAGTTCTTCAACCTTCTCCTTAGCCTAGCTGTGTTTTAACACATATACACAGTTTTTTGCTTGACAAATGCGTACATACACATGTTGTTCTTCTGCAAGTTGCGTACATACGCGCTTTTCCCTTGAACACTTGCGTACATCAACCTTTGTTTCTTGATTGTTAGGTTTGGTGGTTTCTGGGTAGGTTTTGATGATTGTTGAGTCTTCTTGGGCCTTTGTGGTGACTATTGAGTGCCTGTGGAATAACATGAAACCTGTCTTTGGTTGAATTTTTGGGTAGTGCCTTTCTCATCATCTTTTCATTTTGATTGTCCTTGCACCTTGGGCTGGGTGTTTTTCTCCTTGATATCCTACTTGGTTTATCTTTGTTTATGCACAATAGAGTCTTTATATCAAGTTGTTGTTCATTCCTTGCATTTTCATTCTCTTATATTGAAAATACAAAAATATTAGTCATTTTACATTGATTGGCATTTTGATCTTTTGAGTCTTTGTCATTTATCTTAAGTGCATGTAAAGAAAGATTGCATTTTATTTAGAATTGTAGAATTGAATTGAAAATTGTATTTTTGAAGCACATCATTCATTGGAAATTGAAGTTACGACTTTGCATTGTATTCATATTCATTTATTTTACTTGTTGAGTCATAACATCACTGGTTTCACGAATGCACCTTTTGAGTAAGCACAACCACTAAAATTAACACTATAATTTAAAATTGATTAGTAACGATTTTATTTTCTAGGGTGCACAAACTAGCTTAGGATTTAGAGACTTTGAATAGGATTTTGTGAGTAAACTTCTCCTATTAGATCAACATATGTGTCTGACTAAGGGAGTGGAGAAATCCATTATATAATCAGTAAGATCAGCAGGCTCCGCTTACATAGGAGTTAAGCACGAGGTCGTGTGAGGTCGGTTGAAGGGATATCCCCCTGATACCTTCTTAGCGTTAGATATATTTCTGGGGATCTATTCGTATATGGGGATCTTTCTAGTTCCCTTACCTCCGTGAGAGGCAGTA
>ML790635.1:192836-211541 GCA_009831015.1 Picea engelmannii | reverse complement strand
TGTGTCTATTGTGGATGTGTATTTCTCAGTGATCTTGTGGTTATTATGCTCTTGTCTTTATGAAATGCAAAGAACTATAATATCAGCATAAAAAATTAACAGATTAGTGGGTTAGACAACACAACAAAGAATTTAAACAAATCATAAAGATTTAAGACATCATTTGGCAGGACGGAAAAATTATTTCTTTATATTAATCTCATAAAAGTCTTTTACAATATGAGACCGACAACTACTCCTCGAACTCAGTCTTGGGATCCTCTTCACCATGCACTAAATGCTTCCACGTCTTCTTCTCCTCTTCAATTCTCTCTAGGGAAATGGCAAAGGATTGCAATGAAGGAAAAAGGGAATTCTGGCTCAAACTCACAATGTGGTTGCAAAATATTGGGGTAAAGGGGGAATACTAAAATGGGCAGAGTTTATATGCTCTCGTGCTTCTCCTTGGAATGGGACCCCAACACCTTCTTTTATAGGCCAAAAGAGATAGTAACGGTTGGGGTGACTGGCTATGGGCAGTCAAATGGTTAGGTAATAGCCCGAAAACCTGTATCCCTTTGCAATTTTTATTTTTTGCACATTTTTGTGAGTGTACACGGGTTGTAGTGGTGCAGCAAGCGTGTGTACATGGGAAGTAGTGGTGTAGGGTGCGTACACCTTCAAAACAATGGTTTTTTAGAAGAGTTGTTTAGTGATGGCTTGGAAAAGATAGCAAGTAAGATGGCCTGATGCCAGGTATGCATGTATGGTGCAATTTAGGGTTATAACAGATGCCCCCTAATGTGTGAGGTTAGAAGAGCATCTAATGGCCTAAATACATTACAAATATTCAACAACATACGAAGCGAGTGAGCCCAGGGACCAAAATTCAGGAGGTGCTAGCTGCAAAATAACAATTTGTCTCACAGAGGTGGGCATACCCATGCTCGGGATGAAATAAAATCATGGATTCCAATCAAATACACTGCAGATCCATGTCATATAACTATATAAAGTGTATCTGCGAGAATTACACAATGAATCTACATCTCAAAATCAGAATATATACATGTATAGTATCCATATTCAAGAAGCCAATGACGCCTGATGGCTGGAGATGAGGTCTTTAGAGCTCGAGAAACAATTTTAAAATATTCAAAACTCGGGTAGGAGTGTAATATCAGTGTACGAATTTTCTACCCAGAGGTCTTTGATGGCTTGTCGGGAACAGACAAGAGGATCTCGGTGATCAGGCAGAGAACTTCATTGATTTTGAGCAAGGACTTGATTGGACTTTCGGGGTGGTTGGGCATTAGGATAAGAGACAAACTGCAGAAGGGATGAATCAAGTTTAGTAAAAATTCCCTTGGACGAAAGCACAACAAAAGATGAGACTCGGGCAACATGGCATTGACATAAGTTCACGATGTAGGAGGCAATGCGAACTCTCCATATGTTTGGAAGGATAACCAAATGGAGGAGGACACAGCTCTATGTAGTGAGAACAACTTCCTAAGGTCCTATTGAATCCTAGATCTTGACAAACAAACAAAAGGATGTGCTTTGTCCAAGGGCGACTCATTGTGCTGTCAACAAAAAGAAAATACTTTTCCCTTCCTCTTTTTGGGGTATATTTGATTTTTTTGTCTTTTTCAATAATTTTGGAAATCTTGAAAAAGAATAAAAGAATGCTACGTTACAAAGGGGGAATGAGTTTCAAAGACATACTAGTTCCAAGCGTAAGGAACACATTGATGCTCAGAGCACGGGGACATATGCAGGAAAAGGACACTCAGGAAAAATCCTCCATGGGTCAAGGTGTCAAGACACAGAGGAAAAGTTCTACAATGCTTGCATATAAGGCATGCTTCAGATGGTTCAGTTGAGAGAAACATGGTGCTGACATTAGGCCAAAGATGCAGGAATGAAAATGTGATTAATAAGACACAATGATAATGTCCTTCAATGTAATTTTAACTAGCCTAGAGAAGGTAAGCTCGACAGTTTTTCATTTTTAGAGAGTCTGAAAAAGTGTAAAAGGAGACTCCACTGGGGTACCTTTTTCGAAGGTATTCTAGTTGGTTCGAAAAAGGGGTAAACTAGCACCGAAAAGACGTCTATTCAAAACCATTTTAACGAGTGTGAAAAAGACAAGATCACTCAACAATTTTTTCATATTTAAGGAGTCTGAAAAAAGCTTAACTATGGACTCTGTAAGGGATGTTCTTCTTGACCAATTTAACGAGTGTGAAGAAACAAGGTCACTCGACAATATTTTCAATTTTAGGGAGTCTGAAAAGAGCTTAAATATGGACTCTGTGGGGGTTCCTTTTTCATAAATTTAGTCCCTCAGGCCCAAAAAAGGGTTAAATCTATACCTGAGAATACTCTTCTAGAGAACTGAGGCTCCTAGAGTATATTTTTGTTCATACATTTGACCATCCGGACCGAAAAATGGGTAAAATACCATCAGACAGACATGCCTTCAAATTTTAGTTTGGCGAGCGTGAAGGGAAACAAGATCGCTCGACAATATTTTCATCTTTAGAGGGTCTGGAAAGGGCTTAAAAGAAGACCCATTTTTATTTGGGAGTCCTGAGGGTGACGTTAAAAGTGATAATGAATCATGCAAGTGAGGCTCAAACTCGTAATCAGGAAAAACTAAAAAAGACTCCCGAGCCTATAGTCATCAACGATGGCATGGACGCCAAAAGTAATGAGGGTCTAACTAGGGCATCCATGTAAAGGAAGGCTCTACCACTAAATTATGACACTTATAAATAATAAATGATGGTTATGTGTTTCAACTCGATGGGGTCGATCCTATGGAAAAGCGAGAAAGACAACGAGATGAAGAAAGTGGAGGTGGAATCCTGACTTAGATGCAAAAAGTTGGAAAAATAATTTTTTACCAAAAGACCTTTTAAAAAAATGACCCAACTCTCAAAAAGTTTCCCAATACCCAAAGTAACACATATCGTAACATCCCCCAAGAAACTCAAGAACCATACTAAACGATTTTCAAGCTAGAAAAAATGACAAAAGGGTCCAAAAAATGACAAAAAGGGGCCAAAAAGTCTATAAATAGAAACTTGCAGCTCAAGATCACCATTGTAAATTGAGAATTGACAAAAAAATCAAAAACACCCCTTTTCCAAAATATTTGATTCCGAGAGATTTAGTGGACGAAACGAACTTCCGCTTGGACCAAGTAAGTATATACTAGCCCCTCCTGCATTTCCATTCTTCCTTTTTTCATTTGTTTTTATTTTTTGGGGGGGCACTGAACTTTAAAGAGGTCGACCCTATGTGTATGCAGACTATCTTAGCACAACCCGTGTGTGCATGCATGCATAAGATAATTTTTCCATGTACACACGTGATTGTCACCAAGACAACCCACGTACACCCTCCAATAAGTGGAAAAAATAAAAAAAAAGAGTTAACTCCCCATGACTTTGTCATTTTGGGTTGTTGATTATAACCAGGGAAAAAGGCGCCTGGAGTTTGGCTGGCACCAGGTTTCCAGGAAAAGTTAAGTTGTTGGCTAGGGTTCTGGTAATAACCATGGCCGTGACCAACGTACAGATTCTGCGCTTTTTGAGACGTCATTGGATGACTCCCGTAATAGTACGTAAAAGGTTGGTCTTGCATCACATTCCAAGGATTTTGGGAAGGGTTTCCCCTTGCCGATCCGATGGGCATAGGTCCTGAGCCTTGCTCTAGGTTCCATTGGCTATGGAAGGGGTTTCCCCTGGTCGACAACTGTGATGAGGGAATTGATCCCTGCCATGGATTCCAAAGTCCTTATGAGGAAGGAATTCCCGAGTTTGGCCCCTGTGCAGGAATAATACCCTGCATAGGATTTTGTTGTCCATAACCGAGGTTTCCCCTGATTGAGACAGAAGCTGATGAGAATGTGTTGTTACCAAACGAGTCGAACAAAGAGAATGGTGTCGAACCTACCAGCATTCTATAAGAAGGAAGTCCTTGACTACTTGCTCCAAACGAACTATAGTTTACATTCAGCCCGGTGGAGTGCTGGTGAGCACTGCCAAGCGAAGGGGATGAAGGAGGTATATGATCCCCTCTATAAGGGAAAGTGTTATAGGGAGCTAAAGTGCCCCCCATGGATCCTTGCAGAGGAACATTCAAGCTCCCTGCCCCTAGACCTAAAGTATGTAGAGTAGAGTAGGAAAGGATAGAGTTCGTATCGAAGCCAGACATCCCATATGAGAACAAAGGGCCTGTCGCACTCTGGGTGAAAGGATCAGTGATCGCCACCATAGACAGAATCAGACCATTTCCTGAGGTAGATGTGGTCGAGATCATGTTGGTCCGGACCGATGACGGTTGGTTAGGAAGAGGAAAACCCCCTGTAGTGATGATTGTGGAGGGAATATGAGGATTCCCTAAAGAAGTAGCAACATTTGTCTCCATCACTTCTTGTGACACTACCTGATGCTTGTAAGGTTTAACCTATACGATGATGGGTGTTGACACTCGGAATTGAATTTGGGTTGCATGCAAATCAATCCCGAGGCAACCTCGAACCACTTTGGATTGGAAGCTGCCCCTCCCAACCCGAGAGGGATCTCTCGGATAATGTCACAATATGATCTTCAGTAAGCGTAAAATGGTGGGTAGATTTATGGGTAAATGATAGTTTTGGATTTTTAAAGTTTGGGGGTTGGACCAGGGAAACGGTCTATTGGGCATGGAGTCAAGTGAAAACCGAAGAAAGGAGATAATAGTAGTGATCGTATAACTTGCGGAAAATGAGGCAAAGTAAGTCTATCTTTTAGCAATTGATAATCATGATGCGGTAGCAGAAAAAGAAAAGAAAAGGCCATCACAGTGAAAGCATCTATCAAGGATGAATTTTCACTACAACTTTAGAGGAAAACAAACGAAGGCTGATAACTAGATGCAGAGTGCTTATCTTGAGCGAATTCTGACCAGTCACCATAGAAACGCAACACATATATATCAACTATGGGTAAGGAGCATGTAAAATGAATTCCAAACAAATTTTAACACAGCTAAAAAAGGAAGAGATAAACAATATGATAATGACAACAGGGAGGACATACTGAAAGAATCGACCATGATGAATCTCACAATATCAAGTGAAAATGTTGTCTGTATTACTCGATTCCGGGTTTACAAAATAATTTGGCTTACAAAGGAGCCCCTCTTCGAAAGAGATTTTTTTCCCATCTCCCCCCCCCTTTCTAAACGGACTCCTCCAATGATTATTTAACTAAATCTCACCCTCTAAATCCATTACATGACTCAGTCTTTAAAATAAATAACCTAAAATAAATCTCTTTTTGTTTAGAGAAATATGAAACGGTTTGCCTTCTGGAATTCTGCGACTGCTAGATGCTCTGCCAGATTCTTGAACCGTCACTAATCATTTTGACAAGTGGTGTATGAATGATCCCTTTGTATGATTGAGCTTTAATGCCGAGTTTCATTGCTCGCTTGTTTCTTCATGCCGAATATGTTAGTCTGCTTTAGTTTATCCTCAACTATCTTCAATGTTTCGAACAAAACATAATCGTATGGAAATAGCAAGGCACTTTTCAGTGCCACAACATGATTTATATTAGCTAACTTGAAGTTAAATTTCATACCTCATCCTCAGCGAGCAACACTGTACTTTTGTTTGAGGATGTTTCATCTATCAGTCACAAGACCTCCTCCAACCGACACTCTTCAATGAGCTGTTTAAGAATTATCATCCAACAAATATGAAATGTATGAACTGAGGAAACTCTGTTGGGTTTCTCGTCTACCTTTGATTTTGGTTCTTGAAATGCCTCCCATCCATCATCCCACTCAACTACCTCATTCCAACCATCCTGTGCTCCTGTTTCTTTTTGTGTCTCTTCTGTCTGTTTATTTTCAGTTCTTTTACTGTCATTCTCCAACAATCTGTCCCATATCTGATACATGGTCAATCGTATTCTAACCTTAGTTTTCTTAGTGAAATAGAGAAGCAACTAAGAACATCCAAGGCCAATCATAGGCTTACAAACTGTTTTAAGAATCTGCACCACCTCGTGCATGGTGGGTTGCAGTGCAGGAGAAGCTGATGTATAGCGGATAGAAAGATTCATAACACGCATCATCTCAGCTTGGTAGATAGGTATATATTTTGAGAGGACTGGATCGATCAAGCGGTTGCAATCCCAATCCCTGTAAAGTGCATGTGCCCAATCTACAATACTTGCATTCTCTCCAAACTCTGGCTGAATTGGCCTTCTTCCTGTGAGTGACTCTATCAGGAAAACTCCAAAGTGATACATGTCAGTCTTCTCTTTGAATTCCTTTGCATATATATACTCTGGAGAAACATATCTGGAGGAAATATATCCCTTGGAGTGCTTGGAAGAAGCTGACGGTCCTGCAGAGAATTTGTTATTAGGGCTGAGATGAGCACCATAGTCTGCATCTAGAAGTATTTTGCTTGACGTAACGTTCCCGTGCAGAATCTCAGGGCTGCATTCATGGTGCAAATATGCCAAATCTTTTGCAGTTCCAGAGACGATCTTAAGTCAGCTTCTCCAATCCATATTTTTGAATCCAACGCCTTCATGAAGATGCCCATGTAGACTTCCCTTCTCCATATACTCATGAACAATTAGCAGCCCGGTGCCAGTGGAATTTTTGCAATATCCAAGTAATTTCACAACATGTGGATGGTGCAATTTGCACAAGTACTGGATATGATCAATATCAAAGCCAAATGCTAACTCCTTGACAACTAACATCTTTCCTTTCTTGGTGAATCCTCTGTATACTGTCCCACTGCTTCCCTTAGAAATAACATTCTCTTCTTTCATGGCGTGTGTTGTCTTGTGACTTGGCCTTCGGTGGATAGTTGAGAAATTTGGGCGAAAGTGCCTAAGTAAGTTTGGAAATTTTTGATATCTGTTACAACATAGGCTTCATCTAGGGATGGTACTTTCCTGTAAAGTGCCAAGAATAGTAGACCAGGTTCCTTCATCCATTAGGTGACCTAATGCAAAAGCTGTAACTTGTAGCCTATGCCACCTTATTTACTGAGAACAGGTAACCAGATTGAGTGGCCGCATTTTTTTGGTGAAACCAATCAAGGATCTAGGTGACAGACTATGACAAGATTTCTTCTCCGATCTGATAGTCAGAATGGGAACAGAGAAAAACTAGCTCACCGACTGAGAATATCTCCACCATATGCGAACATTAAGAAACTCACCACCATGGTAGCCTCTAACAGGACTGCAAAAGGATCGTTAAAAGCGAAATCAACGTGTTCATCAACGCTTTCACTTATAGCAGAAAATTTAGAAAATTGATATACTTCCCAAAGCGGCTGCCTCCATTCATGTAACAAGAATGTTTAAGGGCAACGTTCAACAAGACTTGAAAAATCATATATATCTAAACATGTCTTCTCAATGAAAAATCTTTGAGCGAATGCTTCATTTGATTTGAATAAATGTCTAAAGACTTCTTTTAAGGAAGCACTATGTTATTGGTCTTGAGCTTAAAACCGTAATAAGGCATCCATAGCAGCCGCATATCCTCCTCTATAGTGTTTACATTTAATGCGCAATTTATACTGCTCTGTACTTCCTTAATCTCAATCAGGAGTTTCTGTGAACGCGTTCTCTTCTTGACTAAACATATGACATAACTCCGAATAGGAAGATAAAGGGAAGAAAAAATTTTCATACCTATGATGCTTGAATTCCATATCAATCCATCTCATGAGATTATGAACAGAAATGAGGTCTTCAACCAACCTTTGCCGTGAAGTGTCCCGCCGGATGTCTTTGCAAATACAATCACCAAGTTGTATAACTACGTAGGCTCATGTATTCCCTTGATGTTCTGTTTGATGAAGCACAGGGACGGGAAGTTGAATTGCCAGATTGACAGGGCACCATGAACGCCGTAATTCTGAGTTCTCCTGCCAGTGAAATCACCATCAGAAACTTTTAATGGAGTCGCCAGAGCATGTGCAACCATCATTTTCCTATGACCGACTGCTCAACCAGGCCTTAGGACTATGAAAAATGTCATTCTCCCAGGGATAGATATCAACTTCGATTCCCCGGCAATGGCGCCAAAATGTTGATACTCGGAACTGAATTTGGGTTTCATGCAAATCAATCCCGAGGCAAGCTCAAACCACTTTGGATTGGAAGCTTCCCCTCCCAACCCAAGAGGGATCTCTCGGATAATGTCACAATATGATCTTCAGTAAGTGTAAAATGGTGGGCAGATTTATGGGTAAATGATAGTTTTGGATTTTTAAAGTTTGGGGGTTGGACCAGGGAAATGGTCCACTGGGCATGGAGTCAAGTGAAAACCAAAGAAAGGAGATAATAGCAGTGATCGTATAACTTGCGAAAATGAGGCAAAGTAATTCTATCTTTTAGCAATTGATAATCATGATGCGGTAGAAAAAAAAGAAAAGAAAAGGCCATCACAGTGAAATCATCTATCAAGGATGAATTTTCACTACAACTTTAGAGGAAAACAAACGAAGGCTGATAACTAGATGCAGAGTGCTTATCTTGAGCGAATTCTGACCAGTCACCATAGAATCGCAACACATATATATATCAACTATGGGTAAGGAGCATGTAAAATGAATTCCAAACAAATTTTAACACAGCTGAAAAAGGAAGAGATAAACAATATGATAATGACAACAGGGAGGACATACTGAAAGAATCGATCGTGATGAATCTCACAATATCAAGTGAAAATGTCGTTTGTATTAATCGATTCCAGGTTTACAAAATAATTCGTCTTACAAAGGAGCCCCTCTTCGAAAGAGGTTTTTTTCCCAACTTCCCCCCCCCTTTCTAAACGGCCTCCTCCAACGATTATTTAACTAAATCTCACCCTCTAAATCCGTTACATGACTCAGTCTTTAAAAGAAATAACCTAAAATAAATCTCTTTTTGTTTCGAGAAATATGAAACAGTTTGCCTTCTAGAATTCTGCGACTGCTAGATGCTCTGCCAACTTCTTGAACCGTCACTAATCATTTTGACAGGTGGTGTGTGAATGAGCCCTTTGTATGATTGAGCTTTAATGCCGAGTGTCATTGCTCGCTTGTTTCTTCATGTTGAATATGTTAGTCTTCTTTAGTTTATCCTCAACTATCTTCAATGTTTCGAACCAAACATAATCGTATGGAAATAGCAAGGCACTTTTCAGTGCCACAATAGGCTGTATATTAGCTAACATTGAAGTTAGCTTCCATACCTCATCCTCAGCGAGAAACACTGTACTTTTGTTTGAGGATGTTTCATCTATCAGTCGCAAGACCTCCTCCAACCAGCACTGTTCAATGAGCTGTTTAAGAATTATCATCCAACAAATATGAAATGTATGAACTGAGGAAACTCTATTGGGTTTCTCATCTACCTTTTCTTTTGGTTCTTGAAATGCCTCCCATCCATCATCCCACTCAACTACCTCATTCCAATCATCCTGTGCTCCTATTTCTTTTTGTGTCTCTTCTGTCTGTTTATTTTCAGTTCTTTGACTGTCATTCTCCAACAATCCGTCCCATATCTGATACATGGTCAATCGTATTCTAACCTTAGTTTTCTTAGTGAAATAGAGAAGCAACTAAGAACATCCAAGGCCAATCACAAGCTTACGAACTGTTTTAAGAATATGCACCACCTCACGCATGGTGGGTCGCAGTGCAGGAGAAACTAATGTACAGTGGATAGAAATATTCATAACACGCATCATCTCAGCTTGGTAGAAAGGTATAGATTCTGAGAGGACTAGATCGATCAAGCGGTTGCAATCCCAATCCCTGTAAAGTGCATGTGCCTAGTCTACAATACTTGCATGCTCTCCAAAATCCGGCTCAATTGGCCTTCTTCCTATGAGCGACTCTATCAGGAAAACTCCAAAGCGATACATGTCCATCTTCTCTGTGAATTCCTTTGCATATATATACTCTGGAGCAACTTATCCGGAGGAAAGATATCCCTTGGAGTCCTTGGAAGAAGCTGATGGTCCTGCAGAGAATTTGATATTAGGGCTAAGATGAGAACCATAGTCTGCATCCATAAGTATTTTGCTTGACGTAACGTTCCCATGCAGGATCCCAGGGCTGCATTCATGTTGCAAATATGCCAAAGCTTTTGCAGTTCCAGAGACGATCTTAAGTCGGCTTCGCCAATCCATATTTTTGAACCCAACGCCTTCATGAATATGCCCATGTAGACTTCCCTTCTCCATATACTCGTGAACAATTAGCAGCCCGGTGCCAGTGGAATTTTTGCAATATCCAAGTAATTTCACAAAATGTGGATGGTGCAATTTTCACAAGTACTGGATATGATCGGGATCAAAGCCAAATGCTAACTCCTTGAAAACTAACATCTTTCCTTTCTTGGTGAATCCTCTGTATACTGTCCCACTACTTCCCTTAGAAATAACATTCTCTTCTTTCATGGCGTGTGTTGTCTTGTGACTTGGCCTTCGATGGATAGTTGAGAAATTTGGGCGAAAGTGCCTAAGTAAGTTTGGAAATTTTTGATATCTGTTACAACAATGGGCACCGATAGATCAGTGATCGAAGGGTTATATGGACCAAGAGCTTCCACTCTGAGGTCGGAAATGGTTGGTTCCTTCGGAATCAAATTTTCTCCTCTCAGAGATGGGTCGGGCTCAGTTTCGTGTGGCCCGATCACCTCAAAAGACCCTTGTTGGTCTAGTCTTCACCTTAGCGGTGGCGGGGGTGGCTCCATATTAACCGGTGGTAGGCCAAGAAGCCTTCACGACCGGTGGAGTCTTGATCCTCCACAGTGTGAGAAGATCAATGACACACTAGGGATTTCTATTAACGTTAAAGACCAACACACATTAGAAATATCTCCTATGAAATAAGACAAGATGATCACTAGCTAGTTCGAAGAACAGTTACACCAGCCAACATTAGAGCAACTTACCGGTGCAGGTGCAACTTGAATACGAAAGCACCCTCCGGATATACTTTGCAAAGTGTGGCCCGATGTCTACCCTAGGTACCACGGTATACCCTCGCAGTCACCTGTTTAAGTCACTAAGATAAAGGCAACTAAGTTTCCAGTGTGCGAACAGTGACCAGGCGGGTACAGTCGACAGTCGGGTGGACCACAATGAGAAGGTTATCTAGCTCGAAACCTATCAAGGGTATTGAAAGCAAGTGTTCCGGAATACGACTAAGGACCTCGAATAGATTCGAGACCCACGAAGCTCCGTGGAAAATGCGATCAATGGAATCCAAATATAAGCCCTCTATATGCGTTCCCCACTATGCTTAGTCTGACTTTGGAGGGGTTATATCCACTACCTTTCCACACGCAACCTCATGTTTAGCCCCTGTGTTAGAGGGGGTTCCCGAATAACTTTCACGGTTACTCTAATTTCAAGCACTCCCTAGCACATACTCTTATGTTTGTTTTTGTAGCCTTGAAGAGTTTCCTCTCCAATCCTAAATCAAGGCTCTAGCCTAGACTAAATTGATGGACCCTACAAACACAAAGTCTAATAAATTTTAGTTAATCATTAATTTTAGTGGTTGTTTTAAGCCAAAGGGAACGGAAGTGAAACCAATGATTTTCTTTAAGAGACGAAAGAGAAGATCATAATAAATCTTTGATAAAAAGAAATCTATGTTGAGATCAGAACTAGGCTACAGACTGCTACAATAGAGCCCAGGGATAATTCAAGAAAACCCTCGAGAAGTGTGACTTCTGACAGGGAAGAGGATGATTGCCTCTTCTTTAAAAAAAACAAAATTCTCAATATAGGCACGCTACTGACACTTCAACAGCCTACGTATGCATGCAGGCTGTCTAACGATAGGGTGCATATGCATGCATGCAGGCCCACTATAGGCCGCTTACACCTTTGTAACTTCTCAAAAAAATGAAAACCAACAGTCAAGCAAAGGCAGGGAGTACTGGTATGGAAGACCAGAATTCCTTAAAGACACATAATCTTATAGAAACACATAAAACAATAAATAAACTGATTCAAAGCACCCAAAATAATATCCCCCAAAACCCTAGAGGTTTCCCCAGTACGGTCACCAATTCTGTTATAGCGGGAAAACCCATCTATCGACTACACTAGGGTTCTAAAGTGCAGACAGATCTAACCGTATAAAGTCTCCTACTTTTAACAACCATCCCGTCATTACCCCACAATGATACATAAAAGACAAAGTATAGGGATCCAGTAGGCATACCTTAAACTCCACGTCTGGTGTCGATCCCTTTGTGCTTAGTTGCTTCTTGACTGTAGATATCCTCCCAAGGCCAACCTGCATTCACCAAAAGACAAACAAGAAACTACAAGCATCCATTCTATATATGGATTAGTGGGTTAGACATCACAACAAAGAATGTAAACAAATCATAAAGATTTAAGATGTCATTTGGCAGGACGAAAAACATATTTCTTTATATTAATCTCACAAAAGTCGTTTACAATATGAGACCGACAACTGCTCCTCGAAATCGGTCCTGGGATCCTCTTCACCATGCACCAACTTCTTCCACATCTTCTTCTCCTCTTCAATTCTCTCTATGGAAATGAAAAAGGTTTGCAATGGAGGAAAAAGGTAATCTTGGCTCAAACTCACAATGTGGTTGCAAAATATTGGGGAAAAGGGGGAATACTAAAATGGGCAGAGTTTCTATGCTCTCGTGCTTCTCCTTGGAACGGGACCCCAACACCTTCTTTTATAGGACAAAAGAGATTGTAAAGGTTGGGATGACTGGATATGGGCAGTCAAATGGTTAGGTAGTGACCCGAAAACCCGTATCCCTTTGCAATTTTTATTTTTTGCGCATTTTTGTGAGTGTACACGAGCTGTAGTGGTGCAACAAGCGTGTGTACGTGGGAATTAGTGGTGTAGGGAACGTACACCTTCAAAACAATGTTTTTTTAGAAGAGTTGTTCAGTGATGGCTTGGAAAAGATAGCAAGTAAGATGGCCTGATGTCAGGTATGCATGTCTGGTGCAATTTAGGGTTATAACAGCTACCCTGCCCATACAGTGGACCTGACTTATGATTGTTCGCATGTGCATTGGTTATACCGTGGTTGATTAGTTGCTTGACTTAGCTGCCACATAGGTTACTTGCAAGGGTTATTCTGTAGGTACCCTAGGCCAGATAAGGGTCGAACAACACACAACCTTTATGGAGGATTACCTCTTTGGGGGGATCTGACCGACTGGTTTTTAAGCCCATGAGGGCCCTTATAACTAATTCAGTTTCCTCCAATCTTTAGCAGCAGAGTCTCAAGACCCTCTTGGGCGAGGAATACCTACTTTAGAGAGGGAAGTCCCTTCAACCAATTTATCCTATTTGTGTGCATATTGGTTATTTGATTATTTTTGGTGTGCTCTTTGATTACTAGTTGGCCTTAGGATTTTTTTTTTATATCTAGAATCTTGAGTCATCGTGGAGACATACTAGCTTCCTCATAGTTCTCGCCTCTTGTTACATTTACCACCGAGTTTTGAGTCTTTTCTTTCTAAAAGGCATAGATTTGTTAAATGTGGTACACACAACTCCACTTATTAGACTTGTGATTCTACAAGGATGAGTACTGAACCGAGTCATCAAGATATTGGGAGCCCTTCGACTACCACACCTACTATAGTCAATGGTACCCCTTCGAATCCTTCAACCACAATGGTTGTAGTGTCAAGGGAACGTATCATCACTATTGCCCGTCCTATATAAAACACTCAACCTATTGCCATGAACCTGTTTGGGTCGCTTGGTCATTCACCAGGCTATAATGTTCAGCCCATCCCTATGGCCTTTAGTCCCTTTTCCTATGGTATGTCAAATTTTACTTCACAGTTTTCAAACTCCATCCCAGTTGTTGGACCTAATGCTAGAATTGGACTTGGGGGCACAACTCCTCTTTGTACTCCTTTCTCCTTTGGTGGCACTCAGGTCCCTCAAACGACTCCTATGTGGGAGGCATTCCTTCTTTTAATCCCGGGTCTAATCCTATTACTTATGGATGGAGTAACCAACATGGAGGAAAATCTATTTCATATGGTTTGTGCTGGCACAGGGGAAATCCCAGGGTTCAATGCTACAACAACACACCAAAAAAACCCTAACTACCGACCCTTTCGGCAACATCTGCGAGGCAGATGAAGTCTCACCCAAGGTAGAGGTAGGGGTGGTTGTAGGACTCAGATGTCTGCAACCTTAGCTGGGACACAAATCTGTGATTCTACCACTCAATAGAGAACTCAAAAGTTAACATTCATCAATATTCAATCTCAGTCATAGCGCAGTTAAACCCTAATTACAAAGGATCACAGTATTCATTCAGATCTAGCATCTAGCAGCACTTAGCACAACGGAACAGATCAGATCTAGCAGATTCAAGAACTAAGCACAGTTATATAAGTCAGATCTAACATCCATCCATTAAGCACTAAGCATCAATAGATCATACATATATATTAAAGCACTAAGCATATTAACATATAAGCACATCAACACATCGCACAAAGCAGAGAAACACAACATGCACATGGTTCAACCCCACCCTGGGGCTACGCCCACCAACTCTTCTCTTCTTTATTAGCTTCTTCAATCAGTTACATGCACAGAGCCTCAAAAAACCTACTCCGTAGAGGATAGGAGATCTGCGCAGCTTGCTAGATCCTCCTTCCCTGAGTATATCTAAGCACACAATCTTCCTCAATTTCCTGCAATGACTTGCACTTAGCTCTGCAAGTCTCACACAGTATGCATAAAGTGCTTACAACTCTTGATCACACAGATCCAACTCTATCACTTAGCCATTCATATCTCTATATCTATGCTCACTACACCGCCTTAGCATCTATTTATACATACAAAATAGGCCTAAGCATGGGTAAACCCATGGGATGACATTCCCATACCCGTTACATAATCCCAAATCCCCAAAAGTGCCCTAAAAGGGGTCGAGATCCCGTGATCTCCTCTTCATCCTATGCTCCACCTTCGACAGCCTATCGAAGTCCCAAAATAGGTCAAACATGACCAAGAATCCTCAAAACTTGGTTAAGGGCCAACAGGCCCCCAACACTCACCTGTGATGCATCCCGAGTCGCTCTGATATGACTAGTTCTACTTCAAAATCCTCGAGCTTGGTGTAGAAATTTCGATACAAATTAATGTATTCCTGCGATTATCTTGATCTAATAATTTCTGCCACTTGTTAAATACATAATCGCTTCTACTATTATTATTGCGGAAGCAATTTAAACCACGATCACAACCACAATGCACAAAGTGAAATATCAATAACACACAACACAGAAGTTTTATCGGGAAAGCATAAAGCTGAAAACCCCACTATCATATATTATGTATATCATGAATCATGAAACAATCTCGTACAAAAATCTTATCCAAGAGCTCTCAGTACAATACAATCGTCTCACACTGTCATACACAAATCAACAAATACCTATGCCAATTTCCATGTCTGGACAACCTACCTCCTCTGCACAATCTCTGCAATCCGAATTCTCACAATGAATCGAATGAATACAATTTCCTCGTTTGCACATGCTCATAAGCATATTCACTGCATGTGTGAACAAATCACAATTGATAGCCAAACTGTCCCTTTCACCTGTTATCTCAAATGGATCTCCAATGGAGATGACATGCATGTAGTTAACCGTGGCGAATCTTCAGTTGCATGTGAGTTCACTGATTAACTAAACTCTCACTAGTGCATGTTTAGTTACAACTAGTACAACTGATATTAACTCACTTAACTACACTTATAATTCTGTTACAATTCCAAATCACTCAGTTATGAATGAGATAATAGATTAATATTTATTGTCTAATTTAATTAAGGGAAAAGTAAATTAGACACATGTTTCTTGTTGACTTTTCAACACTTGGCTCGAGCTTCTTTGACTTGTTGTTGTTCCACAACCTCTTGTTCAATGAACTCTTGTATGACTGCTTCATTGACAGGTCCCTCTAGGCATTGTTCAGCTGCAGTGACAACTTGCTCTAGTTCTGCTCCTCATCCTTCGATCTCTGTGAACATTTGGTAAGCCTTATCTTGTACAGGTTGGAGTCTTTGAGATACTTCCATAAATTTTCTTTGAATAGTGTGGACCTGCTTCTGGGTAGTGCACTACTCCTGGGATCACTTCATTCTTTCCATAGATGACAAGGGCTTCAACTGCACTTGTATATTTTCTGCTTGATACTTCACCTCTTGGAGCTGCGACTCCAGTGCCTTCAGTTCTGGGTTCTCAGTGAGTTGATCATAAGTCTAGGCACTGTGGTCAGTGAGTTTCTTACTTTCCATGGTAAGGGATTTTATTTTCTCAACTTTTCTTTGAGTAGTTGCTTCTCTTTGGTCCCTCACATCCTGTGGGGTGTTGGGCACTGTGCGGAGCTCTAAGTCTGCTATTTTTTGTTGTAGTTGTTGGATAGCTTCCGCAAGCTACACTACTTGATGCGTAACTCAGTATTCTTATTGTAGCTATAAGACTGTCACAGAGCGGAGTGCTCTGTTGACTGCTTCCTTCACTTCAAGTTCCTTTGCGAGCAACTATTCTCTTTCTTGTTGCATCTGTACTTTCTCTTCTTCAAACTTTACCTGGAGAGAAACCTTCTCCTACTCTACAACTCTGCATTGTTCTACAAGTACACCTTGCACTTGCTTCAAGGCCTAGGTGGCTTTCTCTGTTTCTTCTTGAGCATGACGAAGGTGAGCTTCAACCTCATTAGCTAGTCAGTGGAGTTGGGCTGGCTTATCTCCCAACTCTGGTTCTCTTAATGGCAGGCAGGGGCACAGTGGATACTGCGTGGCTGGATTGAAGGGCCTGTTGTACCCCTCAGAGTTCAACCTCAATTATATCGTACATTTCCTCCTGCTTAGCTTCTTGCTTCTTCAAAATTTTCAACAAAGTGTCATTGAGAGCTACTATGATGATGTCAAAATCATCAGCAATAAGCACAGTCTTCATCTTGGTCATGGTGGATTTTGATTTCTTCCGAGAAGAAATTTTTTGGGAGAAACCTTCCTCTTCTTCAGGGGATCAACCTCGTCTCTGGGTGGTGTTACTTTTCCTGGGTTTTTTTCAACACCTTTTCCATTTAGTTCTTCTACTTTTTCATCACCCCCTCAGTTAGGTGATACAGAAGTAGTCTTTCCTGAGGCACTGCTTAATTCTTGGACCTCTTCAGTCTTCTTCATTCTGTTGGGCCTGGGTGTATCATGTTCTTTATGCATGGTCTCTGGGCTTTCAGGGTCAAACATCTCTACGGGGTATGCGGGAAGAAGGAGGTCTATGAACCAGTCCTTAGTGATCTCCTCTAGGTCTTCTTCCATGAGCTTGTAGTACGAATGAAGCTGCTCCTTATGTTCATCGGCCTGCGTTGTAATGTAGATGAAGTGTTGATCTGTGCAGAACTTCATCAGGGGTCAGAACCAATGTAGGGTGTTCAGGGTCATGCATGGTTCAGCTTCGATGGCTCTCTTTAGCTGAAGGTAATATGTATGAAAAACAACGTTCAATTGCCACTATTTTTTCATATCACTCGAGTACCAAAGGGTAGTGAACTTTGCATAAAGCGGTTCGAATGGTTCAATATCCGGGAAGGTTGCACCTTTCGGCATCTCCCAGGAAACAAAGGCGATGAGGATCAGGAGCCAGCTAAAGTGAAACTCGTAGCCCTGATCTTTTGCTTCGCGACAGTCTAGCTCTAATTGATTAACTAGTTACTTCACCCAGTTCATCTGCAGGCCTTCCACGCACTTCCCTGTGAGGTCAACGACAAAGCCTGTGACTTTCGTAGGTCTTTTATTCCTTACTAAATTTCTGGCTATTAGCTGGAAAGCCAGGTGCACTACGCCTCACATTCCCTTTTCAACATCACCGTATGTATCCTTGATCTTCTGTGCTAGCGCACGATCTGTGGCTTTTCCTGGATAGAAATTTTATGGGTCGGGTCCTTGCATAATTAATCCCATGATCATATGGATACACGTTGGATCAACTATAATACGACAGTCTATCCATAAGTAACCACCATGGTAACATGAAAGCAATAGCTTGACACAAGGTTCACTTCCTGGTGCCTTCCGAAGTGTGGGATCTTCGTGAAATTTAACAGAGTGGACTGCGCGAGGTTCATCGTCCACTGTTGGAGGATTATCTCTGAGTTCTTTCCCTTCATCCTGGTCAGGTATTTGTACGGGGCGAGCATGATATAGTTCTTGAGATCTCCGAGGTTGAAGTCACTGAACTTCAATGCTATGATCTTGTCCTGCTACACGCGAACTGTGCATATCCCCTTCGGGAGGTACGCAATAATCATGGAGTACCAAAATATCTTGGCATGCTATATTGACTCACCACGTCGGCCAGAGGCAAGATATAATCGGGCAATATGGACGGGCTTAGCTTCACATTGGCTAGGTCATATCTGTGTTTGGTTCTCTTTTCTGCTGATGGTCGGGATGATCCATCTCTGTGAGTAGTCGACATAGAGGCTTTCAATCCCCTCGTCGATGATGCTTGAATACTTGCATACATTTCTCTTTCATACATTACTCTTTCAGTCACTAGGTCAATGAGAACTTCTTCGACAATTTTCTTTGCAGTGCTAAGCTCGCCCAACATGCACACTCGTGGTTGAATATCTTG
>ML790635.1:167292-188911 GCA_009831015.1 Picea engelmannii | reverse complement strand
CTTCATTTCTTTGCCACCTGGTGCTTCCACCTCAATGCCTCTCGTCTCACCCTCATAGTGTTGACGCCATCGCCCCCATCAAACCCTCATCCACATCCACCATATGAGTCCCCTCGCAGCAGTCCAACAAAGCAGCAAAGGCCAAAGGGAGACTGTCGCGTCCTACAGATGCAGAGTTGACCAAGATGTGCCTGATCCCGAGAAAGTAGTTATTGAGGCAGTTGATGGTGGTTGAACGTCATCTCCTTCCGTAAATAGAAGGTCGGGAAAGGAAAAAGTATAGAGGTAGATTGTCAGTCTATCCTGACAAGGATCGCGTCTGACAAAAGACTGCATGTGCAGTCTGCCCAACGTTTTCATGCACAACCTGATAGAGAATCTCCTCGACGTCAAGCATTGAACTCATAATTTGATCGTGCCTTCAATGCCCGAGTCAGTTCCAAGTATATGTAGGCATTTTTGCCATTTTTATATCCATCGATGGTAGAGCTAAGCTCCCGACGGTAAAGCTTTAACAAAGCCTCTGGTTCTCTGGTTATACAATGATATTTTGAGATTTCTTGTTTAATGGCAGCCAACCTTCTTCTTTCTTCGTTCCTCTGAATCTTAAAGAGCCCGGGTATGGATGATCCAGTCGGGTGTTGCTGTAACTATATGATGTATGTTTGATTGTATTAGTTCTGAAACGTTTGAGGTTTACTTCAAAGTTTCTCTGGTTAGAGAGGATCTCATATCTGAGACTTTTCCCCCTTTCTTTCCTTTCACTTACTCACCACTATGCAAATTTACTGGCTTAAGTTGAATCAAGACCTTGCATGTCCTTGTTGTTCCAACCTAGTTTTCTGAGTGAGCGATATCATTCTAAGTTTACTTCCATTCGATCACCCTCTTTATAAACAAATCGTGACATAAAATGATGGGCATCAGGCTCTGCTGTTGTTGCAATCCAAGAGTGACTTTCAACGCCGTTGCCGGGGACGAAGTTGAAGATTTTCCCTGGGATTGAACGACATTGAGCCTCTGATTCTGAAGGTGCATCGGGAATCAGAGCCCTTGAAGATTGCTACTATGCACCTGGTGACTCCAATGTTTCCACTTCACTGTTTCGGCTATGGCTACATTAGCACGCCTGAAATCTGATCTAGAGGAGCTTTCTCGAAAAGGTTTTAGCAAATTCTTTCTCAGCCTGAGAAGTTTACTGGGAGGACACAACATAAGGATCTGACCTTTGATGGTGAAAAAAGACCAGTCACACTCGAAGCTGCACATCTTTCACCTGGCAACTCCATGATTCGAGGATTGATTGGTGACTCCGCTGGTTCAGAATGGAGAAAATCCTAGCTCGGAGGTTTTCTCCTTTTAATTTTTCTACTATTCTTGGTTTTCCTAATGTTGTCCCTTCTCCGGATGGATGGAGTGATTATTTGCCCATATTTAGAGAGCATGAAGAGGACAACCCCGCTCAGCATCTCTGTGAGTTTCATGAACTCATGCATCAGTGGGAGATACATCATGAGGATGTATTATTGAAAATGTTCATGTTCTCGTTAGCAGGGTATGCTCATAAATGGTATCATTCTTTACCCCCTTCTAAAATTTCTTCACTTGCAGAATTTCATGTAGCTTTCACCGCCTATTGTCAGAAGCTTTATCCCTCTGAGTTAATTTCTCATAACTGTTGTGAGGGATACAACAACCGTATACAAGATAGAGCTGCTTCTTACATAGGTTGTGAGGATGATCCTGATGAATTGGATCAGAAATTAGTCCTTTCTCATCCCCATTCATCTGCATTAGAGGAAGTTTATGAGAGTGATGGATGTCGGGAGGAAGAAGATGCTTCGGGCGGAGTTATGGAGATGATAAAATCTATCACTGCCAGACTAGACATGTGGGAAGCTAAATGATGTGCAGAGGATTTTCCATCCTTCGAAGAAGATGCTTTTGGTATCTCTACCATGGATGATAATGAAGATCCTAGGGTGGAAGAAGATGCTTCAGGCAGAGTTATGGAACAGATAAAATCTCTCACTACCAGACTAGACAGGTGGGAAGATGAATGATGTGCAGAGGATTTTACATCCTTTGAAGCAGATGCTCTTGGCATCTCTTTTGAAGAGGATATTGAAGATTTCATAGCTGCATTAGTCTTTTCCCCTGATGAGCCTACTGTCTCAGATTTAAAGGAAGAAGCCATTGTGGAAGAGGATTGTTCTCTTTTCCTTCATGAGATTTCCCATGACGTATTTACTTTTGGGATTGAATTGAAGGATCAGGAGATCGTTCCTTTTTTACAAAATGGGGGAGTTTTGTGCTCACCCAACTTTGATGATCATTCTAGTAAAGAGAAGACTGCGAAGCCTTCTCCTCTATTCACAAATGAAGGACATGGCGAGGAAATCAGCCTTGCTCAGCAACATGACGAGGAAAAGAGCTTTTCCACGGGTCCTGTTTATGGCCATTATGAATTTGACCCATGGGAGAGCCAAGAAGAAGAAATCCTCCCAGATATGATTGTGTCTAATAGAGGATACGATGATGAAGGCTGTAAGGATGGAAGTATGGAGGAAGAAGATGCTCTGAGTGAACTGATGAAGTTTCTCTCTGCCTATCTAGAAAAGTTGGGATCTGAAGACAATGAAGAGGATTTTCCAATCCTTGAGGTAGATGTTCTTGGCATCTCTTTTGAATAGGATATTGAAGATTTCATAGCTGCATTAGTTTCTGCCCCTAATGAGCCTGTTGTCTCAGATTTAAAGGAAGAAGAGATGGCAGAAATGGATGGTTCTCTTTTTCTTCATGAGATTTCCCATGATGTGTTTACATTCAGGGTCGAAATGGAGGATCATGAGATTGTTCCATTTTTTCAAAATGGAGGAGTTCTGTCCTCACCCAACTTTGATGATTATTTGGAAGAGGAGCAACAAGAGGAGAAGTTTGCCTTATGTCTGAAGCCAGTCAACGAGAAGCCACCGCCTGAGATCAGACGACCTACGTCAGTTTTCCACCCACCTGTGCTTACCAGATATATTCAGCCATGTGTGAACAACTGTGTAGCAAAGGAGGCTTCTTATCACCAATTTTTTGGAGTTTGCCACTAGTCCTATGAGCCTGTGAAGGAATACGTGGAGTTGTATTTCCTTCACAATTTGGAGCCGCCCTAGTTCATCTCAACTTCAATCTGTAAGGAGGAGTTGAAGAGCGTAATCGTTCTACTATCACGGTTACACCATCTGTTGGTGATCATCAATAGAAGGAAGGAGATTCTATTCAGGAATTTTCTTGGATGGCTATGGTGGAAGTTTGCTTTCACCTAGCCCCATGTAAAGGATTTTACTAGTTTAGGACTGTACATAGATAAGCTCTTTTTGAGCATGTATGTTTATTTTGTTTTTCTTTTACTTTTACTTTTTGGCCTATATTTTCAGCAGGGTGTTTCGAGCTTGACTCCATAGCCCAACAACAAGGCACTGAAGCTGCAAAATGAGTTCTTAGAGCATCACAGGGACAACTCTATCCCGCATGGATCCTAATGTCAGCGATATTTCTTGTAAAGGGGTGTTTTCCTAAAATATAGGCCCCTTTGGGTGGAAAATGCATACAAGTGGGGAAAAAAATCCACTTACCCTAAGTTTGGGGTGCAAATGCGCGTTTCATTAAGCAGCGGGCAAATCTGGGTGGCCAGAATCTGCGCACCGATATCTACGGTCAATGTTGGATTTTAGAGCCCCCTCGCCATTCTACCTTTAAAGCGGAGCGGGGGGGGGGGTCCGGAATCAGCCGCGCATCTCTTAGCGGCCTAGATTGGGGGACCTCGATCTATGGTCAAGGTTGGATTCCGGCCCCCCCTTGCCATTCTACCTTTAATAAGGGGGGGGGGGTCCGGAATTAGTGGCTTAAAGCGCCCCCCTCCTTATCACATCTCCGACTCCCTCCACTTACCACCTTCCACCATGTGTCTTCCACTCAGTGCCATCCTGACCCACCTTATTCCCATTTCCTCACTCCCACTTGCCACCTCTTGCCATGTGCCTCTCTCTCTCTCCCATCCACTTCCACCTGTGTCGTGTCCTCACTCCTTGACCTGTCGCATTGTGACCTCCTTGTCACCTTTCACGACACATCGCCTCATCATCTGGTGTCACATTATTTGTTTCTTCGCCACCTGGTGCTTCCACCTCAATGCCTCCCGTCTCACCCTCACAGTGTTTATGCCATTTCCCCCATCAGACCCTCATCCACATCCACCATATGAGTCCCCTCATAGTAGTCCAATGAAGAAACAATGACCAAAGGGAGACTGCCACGTCCTACAGATGCAAGGTTGACCAAGCTTTTCCTGATCCCGAGAAAGCAGTTATTGAGGCAGTTGATGGTGGTTGAACGTTGTCTCCTTCCATAAATAGAAGGCCAGGAAAGGACAAAGCGTAGAGACAGATTGTCAGTCTATCCTGACAAGGATCGCGTTTGACAAAAGACTGCATGGGCAGTCTACCCAACATCTACATGTGCAGCCTGACAAAGAAGCTCCTCGACGTCAAGCATTGAACTCATAATGTGATCGTGCCTTCAACGCCTGAGTCAGTTCCAAGTATATGTAAACATTTTTTCCATTTTTATATCCATCGATGGTAGAGGTAAGCTTCCAATGGTAAATCTTTAACAAAGCCTCGGGTTCTCTGGTTATACAATGATATTTTGAGATTTCTTGTTTAATGGCGGCCAACCTTCTTCTTTCCTCGTTCCTCTGAATCTTAAAGAGCCCGGGTATGGATGATCCAGTTGGGTGTTGTTGTAACTATATGATGTATGTTTGATTGTATTAGTTCTGCAATGTTTGAGGTTTACTTCGAAGTTTCTCTGGTCTGAGAGGATCTCCTAACCGAGACTTTTCCCCCTTTCTTTCCTTTCACTTACTCACCACTATGCAAATTTACTGGCTTAAGTTGAATCAAGACCTTGCATGTCCTTGCTGTTCCAACCCAGTTTTCTGAGTGAGCGATATCGTTCTGAGTTTACTTCCATTTGATCACCCTCTTTATAAACAAATCATGACATAAACTGATGGGCGTCGGGCTCTGCTCCTGCTGCAATCCAGGAGTGACTTCCAATGCCAACACCCAGAATTCCTATTATAGTGGTTCCTTAAGTCTCTACAACCTCCTATTTCAAAGGATGTTTCTACATCTGGGGTTACATATGAGGAAGAAGAGGTTTTCAAAGCCAAACAATTAGATCTTATATATGCTCATTCTGGAATGTTATACGAGATTCTTCCTGACACACTGAGGTCAAACTATGACCCTAGACAAAATCCCAGACCTCATGCCGATGGCATTGTATGATCCGCCAATGTGAAATCTGTAGATTCTGTGACAAGCCATTTGAAAGAGTTGTCTCTAAACCAGTCTGCAAGAGGTCCAACTTTGTCTGTGTCTTCCAACCCCACTCAGTCAGTGGATGTACATTCCATGAAATTGTCGACCTACCCAAATGGTAACCAACAACTAGGCTGTTCCACATTATTTTCATCACCACTATGACTGTTAATGATGTAAACCTATATGTTTCCTTCATAGGGGTCAGTGGCCTGAATTCCTGAAGAAAGAAGGGAGAAGAAATTTTCCTGAGAGAAGAAATTGGATTTTCCTTTGTAAAAATCCTATTAAGGAGGATTTTCGCAGGCTGCTCTATAAACAGGGTGCAAAAATTCCTGATTTCCGTAGGTTTCTCTATAGCTAGGGTGCAAAATTTCCATAGAATGCACTATAGCTAGCATGCGGTGGCCTCCGTACGTGGAAAAAATGAACATTTTATCGATGCTTCTAGAAGGATAAGCTTCTATGGTGAGGTGGCCTCCGATTGGTTTGGAGCTTACTCGCTTTCATGATTTAGTGGGATCATCCTAACCTTCTCACCTTGTCCTCTTCAACTTATAAAAGGAGAGGAGCTCTCATGGGGAAAGTTAGCTTGTTTGAGTTGAATTTGGCTTGAGATTGTTAGCTTGGTTAGATTGCCTTTGAGATTTTCTTTGTCAAGATAGATTGTGAGTAGCTATTAGATCCATGGTCTCAGAATCCTTGGAGCAAGAAGTGTGTGGGAAGCAAGGAATCGTTAGAAGGAACCTTACGACATCAAGGCATCCGGTTGTAGTCTCTCTTCCTATTCTTAATATAATACAGTGGCATGCTTCTTTCCCATAGAATTATATTTATTTTATTGCATAATTCCTTGATCATATGCATAGGTTGTCATTGAATATATTCTCTCTTCTTTCACTTTGGTTGGTTTGTGTCTCATTGCAGAATCAATATCACAAGAGCACTAGAGCGAAGCGAGGACAACAAAGACATAAGGAAGCGATATTAAAAGGTATGTCACCCATCCTTTATTTGATGATAGATTCGATAATTGTAACTTAGGGAAAGCGTCATTTCCTTTCATGTTTTGTTCTAGATCTAGGTGGATATAGGGAGATTAGTTTATGTCCGCATTTACCGATTTATCCGATAACAAAATTGGCGAATCCACTGGGGAACATAATGTTTTCCTGGTTTTCCTTGTTTTCTTGCTTTGATTGTTTGGTTTCTATTTTATGAGTCACTGGGAGATCCATATTGACTCTTTGAATGATAAAATTCACTGGAAAATCTTCTTAATTTTTATTTTTTTCCATTTTTATTTGATTTCCGCACCCTACTTTGAGGAACAATGCGACGATTAGGAATTTCCGCACCCTACCTATTTAGACCAGTGTGGAAAATCTGTACCCTACCCTTTTCTAGCCAACAGAAATAAGGGATTTCCACACTGTGTTATTCTATAGCCTGCGGAAATTGTGAAAATTTTGATTTTTGATGGTTTTTTCCATACCCAGACCTTGGATTTGGTTTTGGGGTGATTTTTTGGGTTTGATTATGATCTGTTTATGGTTTGCTTGATAGATTTGAAACTACTTTGGGCCATATTTTCTTTGTTTTATTTTGGAAGATTTAGTCTCTTGCTTTGAGTGTCTTTCAGTTACAAAGCACTGTCTTCTCTTTAGAATTGTTTGGTGAAAGAACTTCTTTTTCTTTTATTGAATAGTTTGTGTTAAAAAAGAAAATTGTTTGGGTTGCTTTGTTTCATGTCGATTTTCTATTTCTTTTAGCTATATTTGAAACAAAAAGTTTTAATTTCTTGCTTTATATTAGATATGGGGAATCCTTTCATTTGAAGTAGCGAAATTGCATGATTCTTGGCATTTTTTTGGTCTTAAATTCTGAATTGCATGAATCGTGTATTGGTGTACAGTCTATCTTGCTCATTTCTTGAAGATATTGATATTGATGGGTTTTAAAATTTTGGGACATTGGGCATATGGGAATGATAAATGTTTTCTCCTTCTCTTAGCATAGCTTTCATCAAAATGAAAAGATTGCATCTTCATATCTTTGCATAACTTTAGAGTCGGTCAAAACATGATATTGTCCATGCCATTTTCCTCTTGAGTAACAATAGCCATAAAATAAAGTGCTTATAAAAATTGATTAGACATTTTTATATTTTTTGGTAGCAAACCTACATTAGATTAGTTGTAGGGCTTTGGAATAGGTGTGAAAAATAACTTTCCAAAGCTACAAACAAACATAGAATCTCGCGTTAGGGAGCGGTGAAATCCACTTGCTACATTTTGTCCTGGGAAGCCCTTCTCACACAAGGGTCAATCACGAGGCTGCATTGAGACTGACAGAGTTACTCACCCTACTTTGTTGGTCTTGGTGTAGAGATTGCGTGTATTATGGGGGTCGCTTGAAGGTATACTCACAATGATGAGTGGAATCCTTTCAAGTTGATTTTGGGCTAGATACCCCACGTTTGCATGTGGATCAGACTGTCGACTGTTTCCCCAGGAATCACTGTAGTAGTTGGTAACCTTAGTGGACTTTCTCTTTAGGTTCTTTACACAAGGTGACTGTGGAGGGGAAATTCTTCACGGTACCTTGAATCGATGTTGGCCAAACTCACTCGGGCTCCTTGGAGGGTATACCCATGATTATGTGTAGGAGCTTGCACCAGGGTGTAAGTTCGTTAAGTAGGTCGTCAACGTAACTTTTCCAGCCACTCTATCTCAACCCCTTCTTACTTTGTTCCCACGATGTTGGATTTCATCACCAACTAGTGTGCTCATTGTGAGAAGGTTTTGTTTTCTTGCTTGCTTACTAGAGTTTTCATCGTGTGTTGTTTGTTCTCCCAAGCAACCTCTAGGTTGGATATTTATTTAATGGCGTCTGTTCCTGGAACGACCAATGAAGGAACCCCTGTTCTAGGGGAACATTTTTTTTTCCTTCTTACAGGAACATTGGTCCTCCTCACATCGCTACTTTGAGCCTTCTAGGCCTCACAATTGGATTACCAGTATGGTGTTTTTCCACTCAGGTAATCCCGAATGCAACTAGTGCTTCTGTTATAAGCACTCCCCCCCAATAACATCAACCTCATGTTGATCCTTCACCTTCTTCACCTTCTCCACTTGCAATGTCTTCTTCCATTTCATCTTCTTCATCGAGTGAAAAATTTGAAGCTAGTAACTCAGTGGATAAGAAGAAGAAGAAAAATAAGAAGAAGAAGAAGAAAAATAAACAAGGATCTAAAATTACAACCACTGTCGCACGTGTTGGAAAGAAGCCAGTTACTTTTGATCATGCTGGGAGTGTTGATGATGCCAATATCACCCAAACAACCCGTAAACCCAGGTACACTTGCAGGATTTGTAAGGGTATCCATCTTCTTAAATATTTCCCTCGTCTATCCAAGGTTATAGAAGTATGGTCTACACACCCTCGCCAACCCATGTCATCAGCCTCTGAACAACATGCTAATGACTTCCCGCCAACTAGTCACGATGTCGTTGGGAAGAAGAAAAGTTGAGTCAAGTTCCTTTGTATGTTATGAAAAGGGCTTCATCTAACTCATCGTTGCCCTCATATGGAAGAAGCCTCGAAATTCCTGGAAGACATGACTGTTTCACAACCTCAACTTCCAGTTTCTTATCACAAGCTTACTCTCGACCCACCTATAGTTGATGGAATGATAAATTTGGTCCCTTCGTCGATTATTCTGGTTGATCATGTCATCAATATGGTCACATCCTTAGTTGAACCAGTTGACAAAGTGGTCGATCCGATCCCATCCTCGGTCGATCCCACTCTCCCGTTAGAGAGTGAAACCCAAGTGGTTGATTCAATCCCATCTTCGGTCAATCCCATTCTCCCGTTAGAGAGTGAAACCCAAGTGGTTTATTTTATCCCATCTTAGGTCAATCCCACTCTCCTATTAGAGAGTGAAACCCAAGTGGTCGATCCATTTCCACCCGTCGACCCCATTCTCCCCTTGGAGAATGAAACCCAAGTGGTCGATTTGATGTCATTATCAGTCGATCCTACTCTCCCTCTCGAGAGTTAACCTGATACTACCCAAGTTTTTCTCGTTGATATAGACTCTACCACGTTGGGGGGTATTACTCCTTCTCCCATGGAACCTCCTCCAAGTAATGAGGCCATCCGTTTTGATTGGGGTGTGCTAACCGGACCTTGTCTTCTCTCTCACATTCCTTTCTATATTACAGTACAAGTTTGTGGTTGGGACGTTCCTCAGATGCTAATAGATGAAGGTGCATCTATTAGTATTTTTTCCTCTCTTGCTTGGCAAGCTTTGGTTTGTCCTCAGCTTGCACCAATTATGCAAAATCTACGATCTTTTAACAGAAGAACCAGTCAACCTTTAGGGACCCTTCCTCAGTTTACTGTAACTTTGGGAGGGAAAAATGTCTTTATTTATGTCATGGTAGTCCAAGACCCCTTGGATAATAAGGAGTGGAGTGAATTAATGAAATATCAAACTGCTCACAGAACTTGATCAAAGGATCAGACTTGAAATATGCAACATTATCATTGATAATTCTGCTAGGAGAGCCAAACCTTGCTATGATATCCTCCAGGAAACTAATGATTACCTTGTGTGAAGCACTCCTGGTGGGGATGGCTTATATACATTTGGTGAAATAATATGTTACAGTCAATATCCATCTATGTTCACCACTTGAAGCAGGATGAATTTCCCCAATGAATTCCAATCCCCATTACTGAAAGGGTGTTGAAGGTACTACAGGCTTTAGTGGCAAGGATTTGAGCTGTTGCTTTCCAAATTTTTGACATTTGATATAGGCTCTGATCTCCCTGCAGACATTAGTGAA
The DNA here is from genome assembly GCA_009831015.1 of Picea engelmannii. NCBI lineage: Eukaryota > Viridiplantae > Streptophyta > Pinopsida > Pinales > Pinaceae > Picea > Picea engelmannii. Next base: position 178,677 of record ML790635.1, on the reverse strand, counting down.
TAAAGTGGGCTAGTAGTACCCAACCCTAATAATTTTGTAGGCTATGGTCTTCCAGAAATGATGTCCCCCACATAGGCTGCTATGAAAATCAAACATAATTATTCGGGCCTCCTGTGGATCCAGACATCTCAGAAGCACTCCTATAGGGTATTTCCAATACAATACCTGGTCAATAAGGCAATATATGATTTCTTTGAGCTTTAAATATATTTCCTTTCTCTTCCCCATTCCATCAGGGGGCTTTAATTTTTACAGAAAATATAATATGTCTCCATACCAGGTGCATTCTGCTAGTGGTAATCTATCCTAAGAGATTTTGTTATACAACTCTGCTTGGTGATTTTTTGAGAAAATGATGATGAATTTAACCTCTAGATCCTTACAATTGGATTCATCCAACAGCTTGGCTAAACCCTGACCTTTAACTAGCTTGGTGGGTTTATTTCTAGATCAAACTCAAGGATTTTGGCAATCCATTTGCTCCTCTCATCTATGTCCGAATGAATAAGAATGACCTTCACAAAAGTTGAAGGAACATATGCAATGAACTTTGAGTGAAAGACATAGAATCTGAAATCTTTGAGATGTTTCACCAAGGCATAGGCTTTCTTTTCCATGATGTCATATCTAATCTCTACATCCATCAATGCCTTTCTAAAAAAGGAGATAGGATACTCCAATCCCTCAACAGTCTTCTGGAGAAAACAACTGCTACTATATCAAAAAAAGAAAAAGAGAAAAATAGAAAATATTTAGAGTAATCGGGATTGATAATCATAGGCGCTTTAGTCAATGCTTTCTTGATCTGTTCAAAAAACATTCTAGACTCGACAACCCAGTTTACTTCATTTCCCTTCCTAAGCATGGCTGTTATGAGTTTCACCATTTTAGCAAAATTGGAAACAAACCTCCTCAGAAAGTTAATCTTACCCAGAAAAGACTGGACTTCTTTCCTAGACCTTGGGAGTGATAAGGTTTGGATTGCCTCCACCCTGCTGGGGTCGATTCTGACTCCCTCATTTGATACTATGTGCCCTAGTAATTTCCCTTCCTTCATGGAAAATAATGATTTCTTGGGATATAAAGAGAGACCAAACCTTCTTCATTTTAAGAAGACCTTTCTCAGATGATAACAATGCTCTTTATCAGATCTGGAGAAGACTGTTATGTCATCCATATAGATGACCAAAAAATTATCTTTTTCTCCAATGAAGGCTATGTCCATGGCTCACTGGAATGTTTCTCCTGTGTTCATTAATCCAAAGGGAATTTTGGCATACATGAATGTGCCCCAAGGAGTGGTGAAGGATGTCTTTTCTCTATCTTCAAGCATGAATGATATCTGATGGTAGCCCGAAAAGCCATCAATCATGGAAGTTTTGGAGGCACCTGTTACCCTTTGTAATATATGGTCCATCTTTGGCAAGGGGTAATTGTCCTTCTTTGAGCTCCTATTCAGATTTCTGAAATCGACACAGATTCTGATTTCTCCACTTTTCTTTCTCACTGGGACCAAATTGGCTACCCATTCTAAATATCTTAGGGGGACAATGATTTGGGCATCCAACAGATTCCTGACCTCCTTCTCCATGATAAGCAGTAACATAGGATTTATCTGTCTCAACTTCTGCCTAAATGGTTTGGATTCTTCCTTCAATGGGATCTTGTGCTCTATAACACTGATGTCATATGTTTTGAGGTCTTCATAGGTCCAAGAAAATACATCAGAAAATTATTTTAATAGCTCATTATACTCAGTCATCTTCTCCTTTGACAAGATATTAGACAACCTGAAAAACTTTGGCTTCTCCTCTGTGCCAATATTGCACTCAGCCACATCAACATCATCCTTTAATATTTTTCCCTTTACTGCCACATCATTTCCATAAAAAAGCCTTTCCAAAGGAACTAGTCCTTTGGGGATGTGATTGCTAGGCAGCTGAAAAATATGATGATCAACAATCTTGTTCAAAAAATCATCAGCATAGGGATCGGCTTCAGAAGAGGGGTTTTGATCAATGTGCAATGCTGAGAATTCCTCAACAGTCTCCAGGAATCTTTTGATTTCAAGATCATCCTCAAAAACCTTCCAATGTTTGACATTGTCAGGTATGGATGGCCTATATTTCACTTCTGTATCATACCTAATCTTGGGTGGAAGAGGGACTCTAAAATTGCTCGCTAAAATAGCCAGGGAATCGGCCACAATGTTTTCTCCTCTTGGAATAAATGATATATTGAAAGCTAGGAAAAAACTGTCAATGAGTCCCATACTTCGTTTCTGTAACTCCTAAGCCGAGGGTGTTTGGCATGATAAATATTTATGATTTGCTGAATAATCATCTCAGCATCACCAAACACAGATATTTCTTTAATCCCCATGTACTTTGCAGCCCTTAAGCCCAAAACAAGAATCCTCGTACTCTGCCACATTATTGGTATATTCAAACTCTAACTTGTATGACAGAGATATAGTTTCCTGAATAGGGGAAACAAAAACTACTCCAACAACAACACCACCTCTTGAAGAAGCTCAATCAAAGAAAATTTTCCATACATCAGTAGTTGGAGGAGAGTCTTCAAGGAGGGTGAAGGACTTCTTTCTGATCTTAAGGGGAGACTCAGGGGTATTAGTGAGTTGTAACAAGCTAGATCCCAAGTCAGTCTCAATGGAAAATATGGGATGATTGGTGGGGTCTGCTTCATCACTGATGATGTAGGCCAACTGAGCTTCTCTATACAATCTTCTGTGCTCCCCTCCAAAGACTAGAATGGTAGCATATGTGAGGGCAATTTGTAGTGTTCCCCCAAGCCTTTTTATCCAATATCTTGACAATATCATGCCAAACTTGGGAGGTACATCAACTATCACGATATCCATGACCATACTTTTCATGGGCAGCTAGAACAAGGTTACCACCAGATCTTTGATGACCCCAAGACATTGCACCCTCCTTGAATCAAAAGAGTACAAATCATGATAATATTTTATGACTTCCAGCCCAAGTTCTTCCATGAAATTTTTGGGCATGAGATTATGGGAATCCCCTGAATCCATCAGACAATTATGAAGAACCTTATCATGTATGTTCAGTGATGTGTAGAAGGGAGGGGATGAGTCATCTCTATATTCTACCATAGGACCTAATATGACAATTGGCTTTTCATCTTGGAGATTCACTGAGTCTGTGGAATGGTAGGATGGTTTAGGCTACAGTAGCTTAGAGAGGGACCTTTTGAATTCTTCATGTTTGACTAGCTCTGAAATGGGCATAGGAATTCTAATTTTTTGAATTTCATGCTCAAAGTTAAAGGAGGAAGGAGGCTTCATAATTTATCGCACCGTTGGGACAGGGTATTTGGCTATTGGTGAGGGATTTTGAGTTTTCTTTTCCTTGGTGATATTTTCTGCATGCTTAACTGGTTTCTCTACTATGAGAGGCTGATCAGGGATGTCAGACTTCCCTTCTTTCTTCTCTGATCAAAGGTTATATTTATTGGGACTGCTACTAGCTTTCTCCCCCTTACTCAACTCATTTATTTGACCGTTCATGAGGGACTCGTCATAGGCATATTGAGTCAAATGGGGAAAAGGGGAGGTGTCTCCAATACAATGAATTTCAGGGTCAAGCTCTTGTTTTAGAGAGGAGTCTGGATTCTCTGATTGCTTCTATCTCTGTCTCTTTTCTCCCTTGGCATGATCTGAGGAGCATTGTTGTTCGGCCTTCTGAAGTTGCCTCTATTATCAATGTTTTGGGGATTTTCGTATGTCTGCTTCCTCCATTTTAATTTTCTCCATCTCTGCAGACAAAGACTTTACCATCTTGGTCAATTCATCTACTTGAGGGTGATCTATAGAATAACCAGAGGTTGAGGCCTCAGATATCCCTCTTCCCTTGTCTCTATCAGATTTTCTTCTGAGCCTATTAACTGCCAACACATTGGATTCTACTTCCAGGTCTTCATCTTGCATGTTAGCCAAGGAATTAGCTCTTCTTTCTCTGAGCATGAGGAAGAAATAGGGGTAAAAGGCACTAGAATAAGTGATTTTGGTAGACGCTTCTGAGGGTTTTATTTCAGCAGGGATCTTATTGTACATCTTATTGAATCTCTTGGAGAAGTCAAAGACAAACTCTCCTTCCTTTCTCTTCAAGGAACCAAACTCTGTCATATAATACATGAAATCGTTTTGATCTCCCCACTATCTCAAGAAGGAATTATCTAGAGCTTCAATCCCAACAATAGATCCAGGGGTCAGTCCCCTAAACCATTTCCTCACCTCACCATCAAGACTTTGGACAAATACTCTCATCCAGACATCTTTATTTCCAATGTTCAGGTTGTCTGCATAACTGCAGAAGGAAACAATATGCTCTTCAATAGTTATGTCCTCCTCTCCAATGAATTTAGGCATATACTTCAAGTAATATACAACAGGGAGAGGATTCATGGGCTGAGGTAAGACCAGAGGGGAATACCTCGTAGCCACTATGACATCCATTATGTTTATAGGGGATGAGAACCTGCCATAGAGATATTAGGTGGAGGAGAAGTAGGGGGAGAAGGGTTTTAGCCTGGGGAGACTGGAAATGAGCTTGCAGGAGGGAAAGGGATCAATAGAGGATTTGAAGAAAAGGCTACAGGGATTAAGGGAACAAAGGTTGGTGTGGGAACAACAGTAGCAACAGTAATAGGGGAAGGGATGATAAAGCCTGGGGTGGGAAAATTTTCTGAATTTATGGGTCTAGACCAGGCCACAATGTTAGGGGAGATAGGAGTGACAATGGTCTCTCCGTCTAATCCAATACTAGGAGGAGAAAATTCAACAGGAACACTCCTGAAATTTATAAAATGAGAAACTCCAACAAGAGGTCTAATAGGACACTGATAAACAAATATTGGAGTCTCAAACAGAGGGTAGTGAGAATTATCAGAAATACCTGGTTCGACAGTAGAAGCTCCTTCTCTGAGGCAATTTCCCTTTCTGATAAGCTTCTCTAGATCTACTTTAGTTGTTTTCAAGGGAAATTGAGGGGTAGACCTCGTGTGCCTGCCTCTGGAAGCCACAACTGAAATAGTAGGTTCCCCAGTGGAGTCGTCACAAGAAAGTCACCAGGTGCATAGTAGCAATCTTGGAGGGATTTGATGCCTGATGCACCTTCAGAATCAAAGGATCAATGTCGTTCAATACCGGGGAAAATCTTCAACTTCGTCCCCAACAATGGCGCCAGAAATGTTAGCACCATGAGTCACTCCTAGATTGCAGCAGGAGTAAGCCCGATACCCATCAGTTTATATGTCATAGGTTGTTTATAAAGGGTGATCGAATGGGAGTAAAATCAGAACAATATCATTTTAACTTAGAAAACTGGGTTGGAAATACAGAGCTAGGTGAGGTCTTGATCTAACTTAGGCCAGTAAGTTTGTATAGTGGTGAGTAGGTGGAGGAAAAAAAAGAGAGGAATGAAAGTCTACTCTGGAAATCCGGTCTTCCAGTAGCCTTTGGAGGAAAAGTCTCATATATGATATCCTCTCAGATCCAAAAACTTTAAGAAACTTAAAATGCTGCAATAACCAATATAATCAAACCTACATTATACAGTCATTACAACACCCGACTGGATCATCCATTCTCAGGTTTTAAGAGTCAGAAGAAAATAGTAAGGAAGAGGTTGGTTGCCATTAAACAAGAAGTCTCAAATATTAGTCTATAACTAGAGAACCAGAGACCTCACTAAAAATTTACAATTGGGAGCTTAGCTCTACCATTGATACTAACAAAATGGAAAAAATGCCTACATATACTTAGAACTGGCTCAGTTTCCTGAAATGCAATCATGACATGCATTCAAGGATTTACGTTGACGAGCTTCTCTAGCAGGCTGCACATGTAGACGTTGGTCAGACTACCCATGTAGTATTCTTGTTGGACGCGATCTATGTCAGTCCAGATTGACGGCCTACACCTGCGCTTTGTCCCTCTCTGGCCTTCTATTTAAGGGAGGAGACAACGTCTCACCCACCTTCCTTATTTTCATTAAGTTCTGCCTTGGGATTGGAGAGGCCCAAGTCAAATCTTCTCCTGGACAACGTGGTGACCTTCCCTTAGTTGTTGCTTCTTCGTTGGACTACTACGAGGGGACCCAATTGACAGACATGGATGAGAATCTTGACAGGGATGATGATGCCAACGTTGGGAAGGTGAGACGAGGAGCACCCATGTGTTCAGGCAAGACAAGTGGAGGGTGACTTGGAAAGTGCAGGCGACGGAAGGTGTGCACATTGCGCTAAGATAGGTCATAAGTGGAGTGGCATGGGGAAATGATGTGAGGCTGTGGTAGTGGATAGGATGGGACCAACTTCCAGGGAGGGTGTGAGCGGAAGGACACTTGGAAAGAGATGATAGGCGGGAGTGACAAGGGGCTATGGCATAGCAGTGAGTGGAGGACAGGTGTAGTGTAATGAGATGGGGAGTGGGAGTGGAGGATGTGATGGGTGGAGGTGAGGGACAGAGTAGGAGACATATGTCAGTAGGAGGCTAGAGCGGTAAGTGGAGGAGGTATGTGGTATATCGGAGGGGGGGGGTAGGTGGCAAGAGGTTTTAGGGGGGGGGTCCAACATCACGAGGAGGCGTCATGATAGTGAGGGGCACATGATCTAAAACCACCATATCGGATCCCCCCCATTAAAGGTAGAATGACAGGGGGGGGGTCCTAAATTGAACCTACGTCATAGATCTGAGTGTGTAGATATCAGCCGCTCAGATCCATACACCTCTTAAAATAAAGTTCTCGATCAAAAAACTTAGGATAAGTGGGTTTTTAGCCCACTTCTTGTCATTCTTTTGCCATGGTGTCCATTCTGAAGGAAGAACACATCCTTTACCAACATATGTGATAACAAACGATATTAAGCATATATTCGAAGCTTATCTTGACGATCTTGCTGCTCACTCTCATAAGAGAGTGGATCACCCTAAGCACCTTCGACTAGTTTTTGAATGATGTTGTCATTATCGCATCCGATTGAACCCTCATAAATGCCTCTTTTGCGTTAGGTCTAGACGTCTTCTAGGATTTTTAGTCTCTGAGACTGGGATCATGGTAGATCTGTTAAAGGTTGAGGCAATACTTTGATTGCCTTCCTTGTGCATTATTCAACAACTTCAAGGTTTACAGGGGAAAGATAACTTTTTACGTCGGTTTATAGTGAACTATACCAATATTACTAAGGTTTTCATGCGTCTTTTGAAGAAGGACACCCCTTTTATCTGGGATGAGCGAGCCCAAGAATCCTTCGATGCTCTAAATAAAGCCTTGGTATCGATGCCTCTGCTAAAGTCTCCTGACTATAGTAGAGATTACTTTCATTATGTCACCGCGTCTAAAGAGATGATTGGTATGGCCTTGGTTCAGGAGGATGATGAGCTCCATGAGCATGTCATCTACTATCTTAGTCAAAACTTAGTTGGTCCTGAGCTCAAATATTCTCATGTTGAAAAGATAGCTTTGGATGTCGTTCACGTAGTCCAACAATTATGCCATTATATATTGATTTGCAAAACTATTGTGGTTTCCAATGTCAATCCATTTAAATACGTCCTTAATAGGCGTATCATATGGGGAAAGTACAATAAATGGATTTTCATTTTACAAGAATTCAATCTCGATTTCGCTTCTGTGAAATCCAAGAAATCACTAGTCTTTGCAGAGTTAATATATGACTTCCCATGATTGGAATAGGATGTTATTCATGTTGATTATTTTGGGGATGAACACATTTTCCTTGTCTCGTCCTCCGACGCCTAGTATGGAGACATTGTTCTCTATCATCAAACTTTGAAGTTCCCTCAGCATCTCTCACAAGATGACTGATGACGTATATGATACCAAGTTAATAATTACCTTATCATCGATGACACTCAGTATGGTCAAGGAATAGACAATATCATGCATCATTTTTTAACTCACAAAGAAGCCGAGTTAGTTCTAAATGATTGCCACAATGGGGCTTATGGTGGTCATCTATCTGGGCTTGCAAAATCCTAGAGAATTTTGTGAGTCGATTATTTTTGGCTGTCTATATTTAAATATTGCGTTGAAGCGGTCAAGAAGTGTCACCCCTTCCATGTGTTCACTCAAAAAATGTGCTCCCATCCAACCCCTCTCCATCCAGTCATTACTATCGGTCCATTCACCAAGTGGGGGGGTGGAATTTGTGGATTGAAACCCAACTTTGGCATGGGGGAATAAACACATTATCGTGTCCATAGACTACTTTAATAAGTGGGCTGAGGTCATGCCTATAGTTAAATACAATGGGAATATTGTTTCCTTCTTCCTATTCAATCAAATTATTGCCAGGTTCGACATCCCGAGTGAGATTGTCACTGATCATGGTAGTCACTTTCAGAATGAAATTATGGAAGAGCTAGCATCCAAACTAGGGTTTAAGCATGGTCATTATTCCTCTTACTACCCCCAGGAAAATGGATAGGTAGAGGCCGTAAACAAGTCTTTCAAGACCATTTTGCAGAAAACTATCAGCCAGAGAAAATTTGACTGGCATATCATGTTATATCCCGCACTTTGGGCATATCGAACCTTGGTCAAGACTACCACCAGATTTTCTCCTTTCCAGTTAGTACACGGTGTGGATTTGATATTACCTATTGAACGTGAAATCCCTTCTCTTATATTGGCAATTGCACTCCTACCTAACACTTCCGATCTTGAACGATGCCTCGTGCACCTAGAGAGCCTTGACGAGCAACATCGAGATACCTCTACGACTATCGAAGTGAATAAAAGACGTGTCAAGGTCCAATATGATAAGTCTGTTTGTACTCGGTTGTACGCTGAGGGTGAGTTGGTCATGTTATATGATCAAGACAAAGAACCATTGGGGGCAGGCAATTTCAAACCCATGTGGCACGGTCCCTATGTTGTGCGATGTGTCTTAGAAAAAGGAGCCTATGAACTAGAATATTATGAAGGGAACATGTTGGTTGAGCCCATGAATGGGCTCTACTTGAAAAGATATTATGCTTGAGCCCCAAGCTTGGATGTAAATCTCTGTATACTAATGTAATTTAGTGTATATATCTTTTCCCTTTATTTTTTGTCTTTAGCTTACTTATCGAGTTTTCCTTTGGTTGGAATATGTCAACGGATTCTTCAGTCTACTCAAGATTTGCATATGGAGCTAGTCGTCATACAAGAAACTTGGCTTCCACCGCTTAGGTTGTTTACTCACCCGAGGGTCTACTAGTGTCTTCAGGTGTCATATGCCTAGGGCCATCCACAAATAATGTGGCTGAATATAGTGCCATTATAGAAATTTTGGGTGATGCCATTTCACATGGTATTCGCTCTTTGTAGGTTCACCTGGATTCCCAATTAGTAGTATGTCAGTTGAACGAAAGTTACCGTGTGCATGACCTTATGTTACTTTGATGATTCCTACGGGTATGCTTTTTAGAAAGATAGTTTGATTTTATTACTTATCATCACATACCTAGGAGTTCTAATTATGTATCTGATGCATATGATAATTTTGTTTTAGTTTGGCATTTGTCACATAACTAAAGAAAAGAAAACATTATTATCAATGTACACATTGTAACATAAGTAAAGCTAAAGAGCCATGTTTTTATAAATATTTCAAAAAATATGATGTTTATAGTACAAAATTGGGGCTAACACCCTCAATACACATATACAACTGACAATACAAAAATCATGACATTTATGCATGTGGTGCTGAATGTGGGTCATGATAACAAACTACGACGTTTTCGAAATGCGAAAAGAGTCGCACCCAAGCTATGGGCATGCCTACCACCTCCCGTTGTATAGCCTTCAGTAGATCCTCCACCTAAACCATCAGAATCCTTTGTGTCAAAGGAGACAGGTTGCCCTGCATGTTTTGAAAGACTCTTTCTGCTTCTCCTCCCACCGCCTCATCTCCCTGATTCCTCCGACGATGTTGTGGAATATTGTTTTGTTTTCATTGACCTACATTTGCGTCACATACCTGTCTAATTATTACTTAAACATCATCCAAAAATATTTTTGTTTTCCTATGAAAAAATACAAAAAAATGAAATATTTAAAAAACATTGACATACTTATGTCCCCGTAGGAGGTCCCTAGTGGTAATGGCATGTCAGGGTCCCCTCTAAAGTTGATCCATGCATAGGGGTAGTCATCCAGAGAAATTAAAACAAAGAGGAGGGGAAGAGGAATTACATGGTCTAGATTATTGTTGATTCCGTCACTCATAGCTCCCGCAATCACCATTTGAAGATTGGAGGTAATTTGGTCCAAAATCCACTATTTGGGTAAAAAACTAAAATGGCATAGAAAACTTGGTTTTTTCACTATCTATAGAAAAATTTTACCCAGTTTGCATAGTTCCGGATAACATTTTTGCCTAATGGACTAATACAACAGTGGATTGATTTGGTTTTTGTAGTTTTGTCTAGAGATTCTTGTGGTTTTCAGTGTTATGTCGACCGTTCGTAACTTTGGAAAGGTATTTTCGCTACCCAACATATAGGATAGGTATCCATTCCATCATGAACACTTGCATCATCCTATAACTGTCACTCATATTCCTTAGGTACAAACCCATTTTTTAGCGAAACATAACTTTCTATCTACTACTAGAAGTGTCGTTATCAAATGGTAGAGACTTACCATACATGGGTACCCTAGTTAGAACCTCTGTTTCACTCAGTGCCCATGCTGAGATTTTTTTTGAAGGACCAACATTCCCTTATAGATAATACATGAATTTATGTTGAACCTCATTTATCACTCATAAACATGTTGACCTATACCTAGAGGACTCTCAGGCAAGTTTGATTTAAGCTCTTTTCTGACTCGTTTTCAAAAAGCGAAAACATTGTCGAGTGAACTTGTCTCTTTCACACTCGTAAATTGGATTTGAAAGGACATCTATTTGGTACAAGTTTATCCATTTTTGAAACCAAGTAGACTAAGATTACGAAAAATGACATTTTTTGGTGTTAAGTTATAATTACATCTCATGCCCTTGCTTGCAGTATTGAGCCTATTGTTAGTTCTTGCTTTGCGTTATAAACCATTTTCCTCAGCAATTTTTCATCCTCAACCAAGCAGAGCCTTGTTTATATCCTTCACAGCTTGACACCCTATACCCAGGAGGGAAAATTCCCCTGAGTGTCCATCTCTTGCATGCACCTCATTGCCTTGAGCATAGGTATGTTCCACTACTGGAACTAATTTTTCTTACTTGCGACACTCGTTCCCCCCTTTGTATCATAGCATTCATTTGACTATGAAAAAAAAAAGATGTTGATTAAGGTTGGTTGTCATTGATGTCAACCCTTGAAGAAAGACC
>ML790635.1:141691-160897 GCA_009831015.1 Picea engelmannii | reverse complement strand
GTTTATCTAACTGTGAAGATTTATAAATCACATGGTCGCTGTAATTTTTATGTCTTGTTTGTCCTGTAATCATATTTGAAGAGCACTGCAGCTTATTGTTTACGAGAAGCTCCTGGATAATTCGGTGCATGTTTCCTCCCTCCGATTAGCTAAGAAGATCATTACATGAAGGACAAACCTGGAACGTTTCTCCAGGTCAGTTTGTCATTTATTTGTTGGATAATTTGTCAGTATAATTAAGTAGTTTAGTTAGATTTGTAGTTAGAATTAGTATTTTAGTTGTTTAGTTTAGTTAGTTTTTGTTTTATTTCTTGTTCATAAAATTATAAAATCAACAAAAAATATCTCTCTCTGTCTTAAGGCAAAATACAAATGAGTTTTTCAGGTTTTCATTCAAATCTGTAAATTGTTAATATTGTACATTTTGTGAATAAGATTTATTTCAGTTAGTAGTTAGATGTTTGATTTCTTAGAGTTAGTATAGTATTAGATAGTAGATTGTATATATATATATATAGAATAGTTAGATTAGTTTATTAGTTTGTTTTATTTCTTTTTAGTTAGATTAGTTTATTAGTTTGTTTTATTTCTTTTTAGTTAGATTAGTTTAGTTGTTTTAATAGTTATTTTTGTTAGATTAGTTAGTTTAGAGTAGTTTTCTTTTTGTTTTCTTAGGACTTTAGATCGGCCAACGGAGCCGCTAAACCCGTCAGGGTGGTTCATTCCAAACAGCTTGTGTTATTAGACAACCCCGGACCAGTTCCACTCTTCCAGTTGACGGACGGTCAATTTCGCCTATCAACAGGGTGACCACCTCCTTGTAGTATCTTACTTTCCTTTTATCCTCTGATTCTTTATCATGCCACATATTCTCCTTAAATTTAAAAGTGATAATATTTGTGATATTACCGGTATTCTGCACGATGGCTTCTTCTTATATTCTTCGAGGATTTAGCCAAGATTTGGTATATTTATGCCATCCCCATTTCAACTGATGGTGGTTTTGGCTAAAGTTTGAAGCAATTTTGGGGAGCATATTATCGTCCATGTTGTTTATCTTGTTCTTGTAAGTTAGGTGTCTAATCATAGCAATGCTCTCAATGGGGGGAAGATTTGTTTCTATGAGAAGGATAGGATAGGGTGTGTTGCCCTTAATTTTGAGATTATAAGTTAAAAAATTATTTTGGATCTATTTTATCTTTCTCCAAGATTCTCTAGAGATATTGTAACCTTAAACTTCACATCCATATAAGATAACCGGAGTGACAAGAGTGTGAAAGAAGAATTTTTTTTATACCAAAGCCAAAGGTCCACTAATTTACAATTAATTTCAAGTCCATAATAAGCTTTCCACCCTCCATATATCATTTTCTCAACGTTATAGTTCCAATTAAGCTTGTAATGAATATTGATTCCTATATATATATATATATATATATATATATATATATAATATCAGATAAAAAAATCAAAATCAAAATTAATAATCACATAATGATAATTTTACAATGAATTATAACCCTCAGAAATATTAGTCATATAATAATGGCGTAATCAAATCTAGAACATTTTTTTTTGCGTTTTTTTTCAAACCAACGTTTACAACGAGTTACAACAAAAATAAATAATTAGTATCACAAAACTCGATGGACATTAACTTTAAAAATGGGTCATCGTTGTTTTAAATATTTATTTCTTTTGGTTATTGTAAATAGGTCAACTTTTTTCTGGAAGTAGTGATTGTTGACACAGATTTTAAGATTTATTTATCAAACTAATTGTTTATAATAAAGGGTTATATATAGCTAAAATTTGAAAATAAAATATTATATGCTTATAGATATATATAAAATTCAAGTGTATATATGTTTATGGAAGTAGTGATTGTTTTAAATATTTATTTCTTTTGTTTATTGTAAATAGGTCAACTTTTTCTCATGAAAGTAGTGATTGTTGACACAGATTTTAAGATTTATTTATCAAACTATTTGTTTATATTACAAAGTTTTATATATATAGCTAAAATTTTACATTAAAATATTATATGTTTATAGATATATATATAAAATTCAAATGCATATACCATAGCAATTACAAATACTCTCAAAATTCAAAAAGCAAGCAGGTTAAATACAAACACTCATAATAATAAACAATGCTTAAATAATAAGAATTGCAACGTTCAAAACTAAGAGGACAAACAACTTTATCATAAACATTGTTGAGAGTGAGACAATAATGCCAATAGTATGAGGGGAGTCATCACAAGAGTCGAGGGTATGGCCTCACCTATTTACTAAGGGAGCATTATCTATGGGTTTATAGTTCTATGAAATGTAGGGTCAAGGCTGCCTATCATGCCTAGGCCAACATTTTACTTGTTTTATTTATTCTTATTTTTTTTTATTCTTAAATTTGTTTTTTTCCACATGGTGATAAGGTGTGTTGTCACCTCAATGAAAGTATGTTGATGGGTCAGCATGGGCTAGGTGGCTTCTTATTCATAATATATGAAACCCCTTTCAAAACTACAATGGTTGTAAATGGTCCATTTCCATATTAATTTTTCATTTAATGCACAATAATTTGCAATGAAATATGTGCACATGTCAAGGCAGTGTCATACCATAAAAAGAAGGTTCTTTGTCATTGAACAACACATTATTATGTTTCTTCTAAATAAATAAAAAACCTTCAATGTGAATTAACAAGTAAGCATAGTGAAAATTAAGAGCTCAAGGGAGACAATTGCTTAACTGTGCATCCTTCCATGAAATGGAGGTAAGTATTGTTAAACAAAAAATTTGGGTGCAAGTCCATGCATACTAGTTTCAAAACAAAATTAGAAATTATCTTCAAAGTTTTAGCTCACCCATAATAATGACAATGTGGTTTTGTAGACTTGATAAATTAATATTTTATCTATTTGTAGACATCTTATGCTAAGAAACCAAGCAAAGAGGACTTTCTTTTACTCCAAAGTTGGCATGCACATGCTTCTTAGGCCACATTTTTCTTGAGTTTCAAGAGTCAAATTTTGTTCAAATGTCCTTCCCACTCAAGCTTGAAACATAGCCATTTGTAGCCCAAGGAAAACTTATATTTGATCAATATCATAGCTTTACCCCATTTTCAATCATGTGACCAAGCTTTAAGCACTTAAATCCCTATTTGAAAATAATATTATCTTGAAAAAGCCCAAGAACACATTTTAGGATGAATTATATGTGTGTGCATGCGTGGACATGCTAGATTAGTAGAAAAAAGGGTGGTTAATAAATTCCAAAACACATATAACCATGGAATTTTTAAAGACCATTAAGGTTAATGTGAGTCTCTAACACTCCACACCCTACATGCTCTCTTGAAACTCAACTCCAATATTATATTTTGGTGAGGAATCCATATTCACAAGTAAAATATTTTAAATGTCAAAGATAGTTTGTTTAGTTGGTAAAAGTGAGTTGTTAATGTACCTTCCACCAAGGCTCAAGCCTCATTAATGACATGAAATAAAGTTTTCAGGCTAACTTTGGACCTTGTGTCAAATCATATAGTTTTCAGGCTAACTTTGGACCTTGTGTCAAATCATATAGTTTTCAGGCTAACTTTGGACCATTGAAATAGAAACATATAAAAATTAAAGTTAAAAATCAATTAACAAACATTTTTTTTAATTAATTTTTTAATTTTTTTTTACTTATGGTCATTTACGATAATTTCGTGTATGACAACAACAATCTGGAGGAAGTAACTTTATACAAGTATCTTGAAATCGATCTACATCACAAACTTAACTAGAACTATAACATTGAAAAAAGGATAAATGGTGGGTGGAAAGTTTATTTTGGCCTTGAAAACAATTGTAAATCAACGAACCTTTGGCTATGGGATAAAAATAAACTCCTATTTGAGGCTTTCATCACTCTTGTTATATGGTTTTCAGGTTAGGGGCTGCAACCTCTCCAGAGATTGGTGGAGAAAGATTGAGCAAATCTAGAATCGTTTTATAACTTATAATCTTAAAATTAAAGTCAATTCACCCTATCCTATCCTCCTCATAGAAGTTAGTCTTTCCCCCATTGAGAGCATGGCTATGACTATGTACCTATTGTACAAGAACAAACTAAACAACATGGAAGACAAGAGGCTTCCTAAGGTTGTCTCAACCTCTAGTCAAAACCACCTACAACTCAAGTGGGATTGGACATTAAGATGCCACCTGAGTCTTGGTTATATCATTGAGAAATTGAAGAAGAGATCACTCTGTAGAATATTTGATAATATTAAAAATATTATTACAACGAAACTTAAAGAGAAATTGTAGTGCGATAAAGGATTAGAGGATAAGAGAAAATCATGATACTATAAGGAGGTAATTAACTCTAATCTAGAAAATCAAAAGTATATCTTTATTTTAACTACTATAAATAAGAAAATCATCGTTGCTAAAATAAGAACGAATCTTCATGAGCTCCATGGTGAAATACGACATTCGACAATTCCTAAAATATCATGGGACGAAAGAATTTGTCAACTTTGTGACACTAAAAGGGTTGAAGATGAAAATAACTTTTCCTTAAAATTTCTTGCATACAACTACATTAAATCTTAATTTAAAAATATTTATTATAATATTAACCTTCCTAACTTTTTAACTCATCGAGACTATGGTACTTCATTAATACTTCTCTTTAAAAAATTTCAATAAAAAAAAAGTTTAAAACAAAACAAATAATTACTTACCTTTTTTTTCCTGAATATCTAATAAACCAAATTAATCTCAGTAAACACTAATAATCATCATCATATTTATCAATAAAAAATAGAAAAATAAATTTAAACTTTATACATTTTCTATATAAAAATAAAAAGTTCATTGTAAATAATTACACACATCTAACAAATAATATCTAAATATTGTATTCTACATATATTTTTTAAACAACATTTACAAATAAATAATTACGTTGTTAAAATGGTTGCAAAGTATTTTTATCCTCCAATTTATTTCAAGTAGAAATTTTAAGGTAATGTTGTATATTATTTGTTAATATGGAGCAAAGGATTGTAGATTTTAAACATTATTTTTAATTAAAAATAGAGCTAACTTAGGAGCATTATATATTTAACCCCTTGTTTTACGAGTTAATTTATCGTATAAGAGAAAGCTTTTCTTCACAAAATATTTAACTTTAATTATTTTAGTGTTTTTTAATATTTTATTAATTTTTAGATTATTCACGGTTTTAGTATTATCTTAAAAGAGTATTGTACAAAAACTTTGTTGTTGGTTTATCGTTAAGGAAACTAGACCAACAATAATGAAGTAGTTTTTCTAGATTAACATGCCTATAAAGTCATTGTTTTTTTTAAACTATAAAGTACGAAAAAAAAAAAAAAGAGACTATAGTTGTCTGATAAAAGTCTGATTTCATTTTGTCTAGCATAATAACTAGAGGGAGTTGGGGAAAAATTACTCAAGCCTTTGAAACGATAAACTAAATTGAAAAACATGAGAGAATTAGGCCATCGGAGGGTGGTCATCAACCACAAGGACCTGGGGTTATGGAAAATCTAGCTTTGTCAGGTCCATTCCAGCTAGCTTTTTTGCCATCAAGTTGATCATGTGGTCCACCAACTTTATCTGAAGTTGCATGTCATCCAATTGTAATAGAATCTCCTGGTGAGCTTCATGCCTCTCAACAAGAACCCTTCCCATTAACATCTTAAGATTCAAGTAGAGGTCAATAGTCTTCAAATACTGAGTTTCCTTGGCCTGCATAGCACTAGTGTTAGGAACCCAAGAACTAGTGTTGTGAGAAACCTCTTCATTGGAGATGAAGTGCATTAGAAATTTGACGTCGACCTCCGCTAATTCAATTTCTACTTGAATCTCAAGCAAAGTGTGGGTGTGGTAAGCTTCTACAGACTCTTCCACTATGGAGATGAGACGAGAACCAGAAGAATGGTTTCGACTACCCATGTAGTGGTGAGAGGAACTATTGCGAGCCATGTGCTCAAGAGTAAGGGAGTGAGTGTGGAGATGATGGAGCAATATGAGAGTTGAGGGGTCAGGAGGAGACAGGAGCACAACATAGAGAAAAGGAATATAGGCAGAGAACCAAGACGAAAGAAAAACCCATGAAGGAACGTTGAGGAAATAGCCATCCAATACAGGAGGGGTTGTACAACATCAGGGAAGTTCCATAATCATGGTCACATAGACCATTACTGCTAATGAATGAGCCTCGAGCAACCAAATCATTGGAAGGATGGAAGTGGAGATCAAACTAACTTGAAGGGACATCGTCGAGACGGAGATGGATGGATTATAATAGTGCATGAGTGATCTGAGGGAGGATTACCCGAGTGAAAAAATAAAGAAGGTCATGGGTGATAGGTAGTGTCTCTCCTCTTGGAGCAATCCCATCATTGGAGCTTGTCTTTGTCACTCGATTCGAGTGTTATTGAAGTGTATATTATTAAACTCATCTTATAATATATTAATTTTTTTATAGCTCAGTGAGTGTTGATGTTCATCTTAGTCAAGATCCAAACAACAACCTCACGATGATAAAATCCCCCTACTTTTTTATAAAGGTGGTACTCCTATGTTATTGTTTGAAAGGTTTAACTTGATATTTTTAAAAATAGGGGAATGCTAAATAGTAAACCCCAATCTTTATTGCTTGAAATAAAAGGCAAAATGCTACTCAAGTATTAAATAATATTCACATAAAAAAAGTTCTTGAGAGAAGGACCAGGGAATCTTTAAGTTTGAAATAAATTTATGTACAAAATAATATTATATAGGAATATAGAAACCATAATATGAAAGCAAGACATTTTTCACATCCATCACAACGAAATAAAATTTGATCGCATTCATAAGAGGGAAAGATACAAGTCCACAATATAGAGAAATTAAAAAGAGTATTTCATTCAAAACATAAGCAAATATGATAGGTGCACTTCAAAACTCTCGTGCTCATAAACTCAGAGTTTGAGAAATCATTAAAGTTGCACCCCAAAGTATTTCTCTTGGGATTTAAAAAAATAGTAGTTTGTTTTACAATAAAATAAAAGATTGTGTTCATCCAAATGGATAGAGAAGGGGCTCTTGTAGACCATAAAAGAAAGTAGAACAAGGATGGACCTGAAAGAAGAAAAAGGAGACAATCAAATATTGATTATGGGTTCTAAAAAAATGAGAACACACAACTAGATGATTTATGAATGAGAGGTATGAAGAATAGGAGATTATGAAAGGTGGCCAACTTACTTACTGTAATGGATTCTCTCTCTATTTGGACATTGATGTGCCTTTTGTATTATTCTCCCTTGATGGAATTCCATGATTGGTTGTAACTACCTCTTCTTGATCTTGTTTCGTTATTTTAGTTAAGGCCTTTTTTTAACTGATTTTCAATAGAATCTCTCATTGGTGCAAAAGTTACTTCTTGCCTTACTTTAATTTCAAATAATGAATTTTCCATATCTCTGAAGTCAATTGAAAGTTGGTGTAGTTTATCCTCAATATCTTCATTTGTATTTACATAACTAACCAACCAACTTTCCACTTCTAATTATGAATACTCGGTCAAGCTATTAAATATTTTAGCTAATGTAGTCTTCAACAATTGAAACTTTTCTTCAAATTTCTCCTTTAACATTAGTATTGAATCTAATATTAGATGTGTGTCCTCCACATCTCCTGTTGTTCCAACTAAATCTAATTCAATCAATTTTAAATATAAGTCCCTTTTTTTAACACTTATGGTATCACAATCAAATAGCATTTCTTTTAGACTATTTATTATTTTTATCCAACATGCTTTGAGTTGCTTTATTAAGACTGGGGAAGGCAAGTCCTCTTCTTTTCTCCTTAGTTCACTAACACTTGAGAATTTAGCAACAAAGGTGGAAACAACCCCTTTATAAAATTCCTCGTCATTCTCAAGATCAACCTGAAGGTATTGTCTAAAATTTGTCATTCTTGATCCTAAGGAAACAAAATTATTTGCAAATTCTCATGCTTCGAGAATAAGAGACATTATTTTTTTGATGTTTTCTCCAACATTTCTTCTAACAACAACGAGTAGACTTGATGTTCCTCTTAGTCTGGAGCTGGATTCTGGTGTTCCATCAAGACTCTTCCAAGGTTTCATTGTAGCAATTAGGTTGGCAAATATAGGTGGGGGCATTAAGACAATCTCTAACTCTTTCATTCTATCCTTTAGGGTGACATTTTAATTTTCCATTTCTCCAACTAAAATTTTTAAAGCTTCACCTGTAGCTTTATGAATCTGTACAATTTTAGATGGTGGAACTCCATTAAGGTCAAGTTCCGAGCTCAATTTTCCTTCAATTTTTTAATTTTTTGCATGAATTTTTTCAATGACCATTTTCTTTGAACTTTTGTCAAACAGGACGTTGTGTAAAGTCAGAGATTCCTCTTCAAATAGAATTAGCTCTTGGGTAGCCAATTCTACTACAATTTCTCTACTCTCTTGAAAACAATTTACCAACTTAACGAGAACTGTGACCTCAAAATGAGAACTCTAGCCCAAAATATCATATTTTGGGGTAAAAGACACAAAAATAAACCCCCAAATCAAAAAGTGGTGCTACCGGTAGCATCCTTTTTTCGTAGGTGGTTAAAATTGTGACTTGTTAGAAACCATGCCCTTGACATTGCAAATAGAACCCTGACAAAACCATGAAATTGACACTCAAATCGAAAAAAGTTAAACTAAGTTAAGTTTTAAAACTATAAAAAATAAATAAATAAAATAGGATGTTTGGGCCGCGTGGGCATAGAAGGGGTGATGTCCCCTCCCCTGCGAGCATTGATTGCACGGGATGGGAACTCAAGGGAACTTACTTCTATGAAAAACTACCAACAAACAACAAAAAACACTTGTTGTTATATTGCAACTCGCGTAGGAGTTCATTCTTTAGGCGTGACAACATGGCCCCTTAATCTTCATCTCCAAAACACTCCAAATAGCTCCAACATGCTCTAGAATTCACCCTCCATGGATGTTCCATCTCCAAGCTATCTTTCTTTCTCTCTACTTGTTGTTCATGCCAAAAACTTGCATGTCTAAAATTGTTGTCCCTGCCCATACAAATTTCCACCCTTTGGCTTGCCTTTCTTGACTTACACACTTCCCCAAGTTGATTGTTTTCAACCCCCATGTGCCCAATAACTATGAGACGTGACCGCTCACACCCACCCTCTTACATATAGTCAATGATTGACTTTGGGAATACTCAATAAAAACATAGAAGGTTTATATGCCAATAGCAAATTTAGTAAACTAGGTTAAATTAATATACATGGGTAATTCTCCCTTGGACCCCTCTTAGGCATTCTCTTAGACTCTCCTCTCTATTGTGGATTAATTCAGCCCCCATCTATATCCATGTCCCCTTAGCAGTTGGTATCACATTTTTATTATTAAAACATATAAATACAATTCCCATATACATCGCTTTGGTCGTAGCCACACATTTTATCTACATTAGCATTAATTAAATTGAGGATTATTGTGGGGATGTTACATGCTCCTCAACTAAAGGGGGCACATTTTATTTGAACTTTAAGAATTAAAGTTTGTCTAAAAGTTCTTCTTGCTTAGGCTTGAAACATAGTTATTTGTAGCGTAAGGAAAGCTTGTATTTGGTAAATATTGTAGCTCAACCCCATTTTCAATCCTGCCACCAAGCTTTAGACACACAAAGGCTATATTTGAGAATAAGATCATTTTCAACAAGGCCATGCATACATTTTAGGATGAATTGTATATGTGTATGTGTATGCACATGCATGCTATATTTGTAAAAGGAAAGGTGGTTAATTAATTCCAAAACACATATAACCATGGAATTTTTAAAGACCATTAAGGTCAATGTGAATCTCTAATACACCATATTTAAAGTACATTAGATATAATTGCCTAAAACTTTCAAAATCCCAATACCATGCATGTTCACTTGAAACTTCAATATTATATCTCAGGATAAATCCATAAATTTCACAAGTAAAATATTTTAAACGTCAATGATAACTTGTTCACTTAGTAAAAGTGAGTTGTCAATATACCCTCCACCAAGGTTCAATCCTCATTAATGACATGATATAAAGCCTTCAGACTAACTTTCAACCTTGTATCAAATCATATAGTATTTAGGTACCTTGTAAATGGCCTTTGAACAGAAACAACAATTTGAAATAACATGATCTTGTTATCAAAAATAAAATAAAGATAAATAATTACAAAATATCAATGTGTATGAAGATTTTTTTATTCATTTGCATAATCCATCCTAACATCAATTTTTGTTTTGTTTGAAGACCTTAACATCTTCTTTTACAAATTTAAAATTAAACCTATGAAACTCCCATCATCCTCCTTGAGGGTCCATGGTTGTTGCTTCATATAATTTTTATTGTGTGCACGTAATAAACTAACAAGTGAAAGTGGGTATATGAAGCAAAACACAAAAGCCACAATCACCTAGTACTTGGAAATACAAAAAAAAAAAAGTGAAAACACTGTAAAAGGTCTCAAACCTCTTTTTTTTTTACGATCTTTGGAGTTTGGCCCCCACCAACGATTTTGGAATGTTACAAAATAATATATAGAATTGGATTCATTGCCGTTATAACTAATGTCCCGATATTAAGGACTCTCACATTTCCTCAATGCACTTTTGGTTCATGACGAGTCTCTTTCAACACCCTGCAACCAATGCTTGATTTACATTGCATTTCTGCATGCTTTCTTCTCTAAGATTCTATTAGGTTGTAGACCATGCCACCAACAATGAAGCATATGTGATTGTCCTTTATCTGGGGACAAGGCTCCTCAAAAATCATATGCAAAGAAGAGTCTTAGTAATAGGGGATTCAACAATTTCTACCATTAGTATTAGAGCTTTTAAAATGAGAATGGTTTAATTTCTTTTCTTTATTACACATATTTGATAGAATAAAGTTAATTGACAAACACTTTGAAGAGGTAATTGATTACCAAGTCAAGAGGTATTCCAATAACCTTGTCTATGAAATGGTCAATAAAAAAGCATATGGAATTGACGGTCGATTGTGCATTATGTCGAACTATTGAGAGAATGCCATCTCAAACCTCTCATGGTGATGTTGAAAGGAGATTTGTTTGGAGGTTAGGTAGTCAAGAGTTGGACATACCCCATTAATGAGGTTATCCCAAATCATTTCATCACAGCTTATAGAGTTCATGCTTGGTATAATTGCAATCCAAGTGACATCTCTATAGAAGTATCATGTCTTGTATAGTGTGAGTAGACTTCTTCTCCAAAAATGATTTTTGCATCCATCAGTGCAACCCTTGGTCCATGCTTTCATCGTCGCTCCTAAGGTTGAGTTCTCTTCCCCCAAAGTGGATGATTATTCCCTAGAGTCATTTCATTCTCTACCAATTTTATCTTCTCCTCATTGTCTCTTAACCCAATATCGAATGTTATGGTCTATGTCGTTCATTAGTGGACCATCATGGAGTAGGGTGCTTGTTGACTAGCCTCCCTTAGAGACGTGACAACAATCCACCAATGTGTGGCTAGCTAAATGTTGAACATGGTCTTACTCCAAAGTAGCGTGATTACCACAAATAAAAAATTAATACTTAAAAGAAGTATATATAGTCATAAAAAAAAAACCATTATGTATAGACAATGCCAAATATATTCTTACTTTGTAAATTTGGGAGAAGGAGTCCCACAATAAACTCACCATACTTCTACATAAAACAAATAAAATAAATGCTACTTTGGTCTCAATTTGTGGTCACCTTGCCAACATAACTCATGTAAATGAGCTCTCAAAAGCCTCACTCACAAATAGCTCATCCAAAGAGCAAGGAAAAGATACAAGAAGACCTTGAAATAACCAAGTCGAAGCACTAACACATGCACCCTACAAGTGTTAAAGGAGGTGAACGTTGTCACTGATTCAATTTTGAACTCAATGTTTACACGCACTCAATAAAAAAAAAATGAAGGTTGTCGAAACCAATTTTTATTATTAATTAAAGATTGAGAATCTGAATGGACGAGTAATAGGGAATTCAATAATAATAATAATCAAATCTGACCACAAATCTTAAGTCAAATATCAAATCTGACTACGAGTGAGACCATAATAAATATTAACATCACGGGACTCAATGAAAATTAATTTTATAAGTAGTTTATTATGGTTGAAAACTAACAACAATAGACACTTCTTTTTGTTAAATTATTGTCCAAATATTTTATTTTTTAAGTTGTGATGCTTGGCATGCACTTTTAGAAATTGAATGTCAAAATCATGCACTTTTAGAAATTGAAGTTGGTCAATATAGATTTGTGTGTGTTTTGTGGAGATAAGATTTTTTTTATCAAATTTTGGTAAATGAGAATAGATTTTAGTAATACTTAAGGGGAGTTTGAAAGATAAATATATTTTTAGTTTTCAATAAATATAAAAATATTATTATTTAAATTATTATTAATAAATTTAATAAATTTGTTTTATTAAGATTCTTTATTTTATTATAATAATAGTATAAATGGAGATTATTTATGGTAAGAGGTCAAGCTTTTGTTGTGGTTAGGTTTTATTCTAGTTGTTTTGTATATTACAAATTTAGAATAGTGGAGAATAGTTCATAATTCCATCTACTCAATAAGAGTTTTGATTGATGCTTCACTTGAGTGTCATGGGGTTTGTTTGTAGGAAGTCATGTCAAAATCGAATCCATAGCCACCTTCTAAAGCATGTGGAACATATCACCTATTGAGAGATCAAATTGGTGTTTCATTTGAGGAGTTGCCATGGGGATTATTTGCATGAAGAATAGAATCACATCAATTCAAAGGAGTGAAGATGAGAACCACATCTACCTAGTCAAATTCAAAGGACACATTCTCTTCTAAGATAGAAGCAATCAAACTCCCAGTCAATTAATTGAACCCAACCAAACAATCATGTTCACTGCTAAATAGATTCATCAAACCATTGGAATCCATCCCCCAAATGTCTCTCCAATGAATGTATCCAAGGAAGAAAAATCTCCCATTTTGTTAGACCAACCTTTGATTGGAAAGTTTCTAGGATTCTAGCCCCGCTCAAATGCTAGGGAGGCATGGATAGAAGAGCATTGGTCGCCCAAGATACAAGGTCAAGTATCTATATTTGCATGTCACCGAGGCTTTTTTTCTTTATTATTCCAACATAGGGAGGATCAAAATTTGAAATTTCACTTAGGATCTTACTTCACTGGATCTTGAGGAATATTCTTAACTCAATGGTCACTTGATTTCAACCTAGAAGACGAGATCACAACAACCCCATGTTCAAGTAAGGTTGCCCCACCTCCCATTAATATTTGGTGATGAAGGAACCTTTACAAATATTGGAGACAAATTGGGTTAGTACATTGACTATGACAAACTAAAAGGAAATCTACATTCCCATGCCAGAATATGCATGGAAATAGGCTCGGAGAAGGGAATTCTAAAGGTGTTGTAAATAAATATGGATGGTTGGAGCCACCAACAAGAGCTAGACTATGAGAAGCTTCCTTTAAAGTGCAACTCTTGTCATGAGTACATGCATTTTTCTAAAAAATTCCCAAAAAACTAAGAGAATCAAACTCTTCCTAAGTAGGCTATGGACTCTTCCAGTCAATTGAAGGAAAACCCATTTA
Organism: Picea engelmannii; assembly: GCA_009831015.1. NCBI lineage: Eukaryota > Viridiplantae > Streptophyta > Pinopsida > Pinales > Pinaceae > Picea > Picea engelmannii. The sequence goes on along the minus strand of ML790635.1, from coordinate 147,161 downwards.
CGCCAATAAATAGAATACATAGAAAACAACATTGTAAGGTGTCGTAACAACTGAAGATAACCCATACAAGATCATCCAAAACAATCTTCAACATATATGAGGCCCTTGAAAACCTCGAAGATATGGAAAAGGAAAGTGAGGAGGCAGAGGGGCAGTGAATTTAGAAAAATCTTGAGGTTGAATATAAACCTCCCATATTAAATCAAGGTGCTCAAGAGGTTGTTCTAGAAGAAATTGAAATGCCATGAACCCTACTAGTGGGGAAAGAAAATAGCACAAAATCCATCCTAAAGGGTATTTTAGAAAAGGGGAAAGAACCTCAAACACACCTAGAAATTCTCCATCAAATAACAGAGATGGTAAGCCCCCCTCTTGCTCTTGGACTCTGTTATCTCGATGCATTAAGATTGAAGGCTCCTCATATCTCACCTCCTCTTACAAGAGGGTACAAATCCAATGAAGAACATCAAGGGATAGAAGCGTAATAGAATAAAGCAAGAAGTATTCAGAGTTCACATGATACTACTTATGGAGCTTGTCATATGAAATTACAACAGATTTTTATATGCAATTATTTATCGAGTAATTATGTTACTTTTTCAATTTGTAAACTTGCATACCTATCAAATCTATAATGATAAAAACTACAAAGTCAAAAATGGAGATTTTCTTATATATTTAGTATTAAGCTTCAACAAATCCCAAGAAAAAGTATTGTATTGCTATTTACATTGTTTTTTAATATAGAATAACCAATATTATTAAAAACAAATTCTTAAATAAAATTTATTTTAATATTAAATTTTAATGGACGGAAATTATTCTATATAACCGATTTTTATCTGTTTTTTAATATAGAATAACCAATATTATTAAAAACAAATTCTTAAATAAAATTTATTTTAATATTAAATTTTAATGGATGAAAATTATTCTATATAACCAATTTTTATCAAACAAACTTGCAAAATATTTCAATTAGAGTGGACCAAAACTATAAAATGAAATTAAGTCATAGTTTCGAATGTAAATATACTTTTTCATATTCGTGACTCAATTCAAAATTTCCATATATATATATGAAATTTTTTAATTTAAGAAATTTAATTTTTATATTGTTATTCAAAATTTCCATATAAATTTTTAATTTAAGAAATTTAATTTTTATATTGTTAACAATGTTAACAAAGTAATTTTGAGTCTTTAAAGAGTGTTGTAGAATATTGTTTTTTAAGAATTGTATTTCATATTCGTGACTCAATTCAAAAATTTTAAGAAATTTAATCTTTATATGGTTAACCATGTTACTTGTTATGAATTAGTAATTTTGAGTCTTTAAAGAGTGTTAAAGAGTGTTGTAGAATATTGTTTTTTAAGAATTGTATTATTTATCAATTTGTGATTTAAAAAATTGATAATTTTATTTTTATATTTATAATTTAATAATTAAGTAAGTTTTTCTTAAATTTGGTGGAAAGTTTTTAAAGTTAAATATTGTTATTAATTTTGTCAAAAATTATGAAATCTTGTTTTTTTTAGAGTTCATAATTAGTTGTTGTTTTTTACTTATTTTTAAAAATGGTGTTATTATTAGCATTTTTTTTGGTAGTTTTTTTACATTTTGAATTTTCTTGATATGAAGTATCAAAGTTTGAGAAAAAAAATGTTGTTTTTCTGGTTTTTCATTATTTTTAATGTTGTTTTTACTTGTTAAAAAAAAAACAATATTTTTTTTAAACCCAATTTTTTAAAAATAATTGATAATGTTATATATTATTTATTTTTATTTTGTTAACAAGAACGGTTATGTGTGTATTATCAAAAGTGTTGCAACAATGTTAAACAATTCATAATTACATCTTCAAAATGAACGTATTATAAGATAGTTTATTTGTGATGAGCATGACAATGCTCCAATAACAGTTTCTAACTTTCAAACCAAAAAAATGATTTTGAGTACTTATATATGGATAGATCCTTACAAAAAAATCCTAACAGCAAACAAGTTTTACAAAGCATGGAACTATACTAAGAAAGTTTTAAAGTAGTGTTCACGATGTCCCAGCCCGCTAGGTTTTGATCCATTTCAATTAGAATTTGTTGAATCATCTCTCCATCCTTGTTCCTAGTAGAGTTAACCGAAGGATGCACCATTGTGGGGGAAAGTAGATCAATGATAGCATGCCTAATCAGAAAAATATCCTTTCAAATCTTTGCAACCTCTATTTTCTCATGGTGAACCCTGATCTCATCTTGATCCCTTAAGCCGACTACCAAGTCAGTAATGCCTACCTTAATTCCTTGCATTACAATGTCCTATGCCTGCAATTTTCTCTTAACCTGAACAGTTTTGCAACCCAAAAAATGCCATCTGTGAGAAAGCCCAAAATGTATTTCTGGTAGACTCTGGACAACTTGGTTCATAAAACCCCTCAATGCACTTTCCTTACCAGGAAAAACTTGGTATTGTGTCCAAATATTACAAGGGATCATAAACCTATAGCCACCAAACCTCAACAATGGTTGCATTCCTGTTTTCCACCTCTGCAAAATATCATCCCCTGTGTAAGGTCTTCGGCTAGAAGGGTGCAGAGACCCTCTCTCAAGTCCTCAAGGAGACATAACTTGGGGTTTCTCTAGCACCCAAGTGTTGCACTAGTTGTGCAAGTGAGCACCTTGGGCACGTGAACACTCAAATGGATGTGTACAACCATGAGGAAAAGCATGAGAAGGGGTGCACCAAAGAGGTTGGGACATGTCGACATGAGGAGAGCACCTAATATTGGGGCGCACTAGTCCCAAGGGGTGCGGTGGTTGATGAGCGCATGGGTTCATTTGGGTGCACTAGATCTGCGAAGGGGAGCCACGATTTATTTAGGCGCATTGGTCCGTGAAGGGATGCGACACACCCAAAGGATGTGTCAATTTGCAATGGTGACCTTTGGATTCCATATAAGAGAATAAGGGTGCACATGACGATTTGCAATGGTGACCTTTGGAGTCCATATAAGAGAAGAAGGGTGCACAACTAAGGAAGGTAGATTTGAAGAACAAGGAGAGAAAGATCATCTTTGCGATTCTGAGGAAGACTTGCACGAAGAGAGGCGAGCTCCCTCAAGGAGCCAAGTCACTCCACATGGGACGACTTGTGTTTCCTTGAGATGATTTTGTGGACAGAGTTGAGGCAACCTTCTTTTGGGTGTTATAGCAAGATTTTCCTTAGCCCATGCGATCTTGCACAGAGGGCCTTTTTCCATTTCCCTATGCAGACTTGAAGTCCCTTTTTGCAAATCCTAGAGTTAAAAACATGATTTTTCCACATATACGCGCCCTGCCTATATTACAACATGCATATACGCAGGTTGCACCACTACTTCCTGCGTACATCGAGAAATGTGCCCAAAATTAAAAAATAGTGTTGGGTTTCCATGTCACGTCACGAGATCAATGATACTTGGCCTTCCATATACTGGAAACGTTTCGACTCGACCCTTCAGTTCCAGTTGAAGGATATAAATGGGCCAAATCCGAGCTATGGAAAAGAGGAGAAAGAATTCAACTTTGAGAGAAAAGTTACTCTGGAGAAATTATTCACTTCACATTGAGTCTGCATCCCTTTGTCCTTTAAGTCTGAACATATTGTTTATCCCCCAAGCTCTTCCCTTATTCATTGAGAACTCCTTTGTCTCTCTTATATCAACTTGCCTTTGGTGGAGGATTGAAGTGGTGGAGGCCCAGCTGGAAGGAACTTAGTTTCTCGATTCTAAACTGTGCCGACACAAAAGTTTGCAACTCATTCACTTCTGTTGATTACATCTTAATAGAAATACTCTTTTCTCGTCCAATTAATATCTCACAAATAATTGAATTATTATTCCATGAGCGTATTTGTTATGAATGTTGATGGATTATGCTATTGAATGCGTTAACATTATATATTATCACCATATGCTTGCGTTGCTTGGTTGTTGAGGAGTAGTTGCAAATATATTGCTTTGGGTCAAGTGCTCAACGATGGACTTCATCAAATGTCTGGACGAGATAGGCCTTTTATCTTGTCTTGTTAGCATATTTTTTTATATAGCATACTTGAGATTAGAGTTGATTTCTACAGTCATTTATGTCCGTTGTGGTCTACACTTAGCCATAGAGATATTTTACTTGTAACAAAATTGGTGACCATACTGGGGATAGCATCTTCTTTTTCGGGGTTTGGAGTGTTTTTCTCCTTAGATTTCTCTTGTTCATATTGAGTTTCTTGTCGTATGATTGTTTGACAGCCTCTGTTCACTTTGGGTATGAGTTCTTCAACCTTCTCCTTAGCCTAGCTGTGTTTTAACACATATACACAGTTTTTTGCTTGACAAATGCGTACATACACATGTTGTTCTTCTGCAAGTTGCGTACATACGCGCTTTTCCCTTGAACACTTGCGTACATCAACCTTTGTTTCTTGATTGTTAGGTTTGGTGGTTTCTGGGTAGGTTTTGATGATTGTTGAGTCTTCTTGGGCCTTTGTGGTGACTATTGAGTGCCTGTGGAATAACATGAAACCTGTCTTTGGTTGAATTTTTGGGTAGTGCCTTTCTCATCATCTTTTCATTTTGATTGTCCTTGCACCTTGGGCTGGGTGTTTTTCTCCTTGATATCCTACTTGGTTTATCTTTGTTTATGCACAATAGAGTCTTTATATCAAGTTGTTGTTCATTCCTTGCATTTTCATTCTCTTATATTGAAAATACAAAAATATTAGTCATTTTACATTGATTGGCATTTTGATCTTTTGAGTCTTTGTCATTTATCTTAAGTGCATGTAAAGAAAGATTGCATTTTATTTAGAATTGTAGAATTGAATTGAAAATTGTATTTTTGAAGCACATCATTCATTGGAAATTGAAGTTACGACTTTGCATTGTATTCATATTCATTTATTTTACTTGTTGAGTCATAACATCACTGGTTTCACGAATGCACCTTTTGAGTAAGCACAACCACTAAAATTAACACTATAATTTAAAATTGATTAGTAACGATTTTATTTTCTAGGGTGCACAAACTAGCTTAGGATTTAGAGACTTTGAATAGGATTTTGTGAGTAAACTTCTCCTATTAGATCAACATATGTGTCTGACTAAGGGAGTGGAGAAATCCATTATATAATCAGTAAGATCAGCAGGCTCCGCTTACATAGGAGTTAAGCACGAGGTCGTGTGAGGTCGGTTGAAGGGATATCCCCCTGATACCTTCTTAGCGTTAGATATATTTCTGGGGATCTATTCGTATATGGGGATCTTTCTAGTTCCCTTACCTCCGTGAGAGGCAGTAATTTCAAGGTTTTGGGCTTTGCTACTGCTATAGTGGGAAAACCCCGCTACGGACTACACCAGGGTTCTAAAGTGCAGGCAGAGCTAACCATCTAAAGTCAACTACTTTTAACAACTATCCTGTCATTACACCACAATCATACATA
>ML790635.1:90969-135729 GCA_009831015.1 Picea engelmannii | reverse complement strand
TGTGTCTATTGTGGATGTGTATTTCTCAGTGATCTTGTGGTTATTATGCTCTTGTCTTTATGAAATGCAAAGAACTATAATATCAGCATAAAAAATTAACAGATTAGTGGGTTAGACAACACAACAAAGAATTTAAACAAATCATAAAGATTTAAGACATCATTTGGCAGGACGGAAAAATTATTTCTTTATATTAATCTCATAAAAGTCTTTTACAATATGAGACCGACAACTACTCCTCGAACTCAGTCTTGGGATCCTCTTCACCATGCACTAAATGCTTCCACGTCTTCTTCTCCTCTTCAATTCTCTCTAGGGAAATGGCAAAGGATTGCAATGAAGGAAAAAGGGAATTCTGGCTCAAACTCACAATGTGGTTGCAAAATATTGGGGTAAAGGGGGAATACTAAAATGGGCAGAGTTTATATGCTCTCGTGCTTCTCCTTGGAATGGGACCCCAACACCTTCTTTTATAGGCCAAAAGAGATAGTAACGGTTGGGGTGACTGGCTATGGGCAGTCAAATGGTTAGGTAATAGCCCGAAAACCTGTATCCCTTTGCAATTTTTATTTTTTGCACATTTTTGTGAGTGTACACGGGTTGTAGTGGTGCAGCAAGCGTGTGTACATGGGAAGTAGTGGTGTAGGGTGCGTACACCTTCAAAACAATGGTTTTTTAGAAGAGTTGTTTAGTGATGGCTTGGAAAAGATAGCAAGTAAGATGGCCTGATGCCAGGTATGCATGTATGGTGCAATTTAGGGTTATAACAGATGCCCCCTAATGTGTGAGGTTAGAAGAGCATCTAATGGCCTAAATACATTACAAATATTCAACAACATACGAAGCGAGTGAGCCCAGGGACCAAAATTCAGGAGGTGCTAGCTGCAAAATAACAATTTGTCTCACAGAGGTGGGCATACCCATGCTCGGGATGAAATAAAATCATGGATTCCAATCAAATACACTGCAGATCCATGTCATATAACTATATAAAGTGTATCTGCGAGAATTACACAATGAATCTACATCTCAAAATCAGAATATATACATGTATAGTATCCATATTCAAGAAGCCAATGACGCCTGATGGCTGGAGATGAGGTCTTTAGAGCTCGAGAAACAATTTTAAAATATTCAAAACTCGGGTAGGAGTGTAATATCAGTGTACGAATTTTCTACCCAGAGGTCTTTGATGGCTTGTCGGGAACAGACAAGAGGATCTCGGTGATCAGGCAGAGAACTTCATTGATTTTGAGCAAGGACTTGATTGGACTTTCGGGGTGGTTGGGCATTAGGATAAGAGACAAACTGCAGAAGGGATGAATCAAGTTTAGTAAAAATTCCCTTGGACGAAAGCACAACAAAAGATGAGACTCGGGCAACATGGCATTGACATAAGTTCACGATGTAGGAGGCAATGCGAACTCTCCATATGTTTGGAAGGATAACCAAATGGAGGAGGACACAGCTCTATGTAGTGAGAACAACTTCCTAAGGTCCTATTGAATCCTAGATCTTGACAAACAAACAAAAGGATGTGCTTTGTCCAAGGGCGACTCATTGTGCTGTCAACAAAAAGAAAATACTTTTCCCTTCCTCTTTTTGGGGTATATTTGATTTTTTTGTCTTTTTCAATAATTTTGGAAATCTTGAAAAAGAATAAAAGAATGCTACGTTACAAAGGGGGAATGAGTTTCAAAGACATACTAGTTCCAAGCGTAAGGAACACATTGATGCTCAGAGCACGGGGACATATGCAGGAAAAGGACACTCAGGAAAAATCCTCCATGGGTCAAGGTGTCAAGACACAGAGGAAAAGTTCTACAATGCTTGCATATAAGGCATGCTTCAGATGGTTCAGTTGAGAGAAACATGGTGCTGACATTAGGCCAAAGATGCAGGAATGAAAATGTGATTAATAAGACACAATGATAATGTCCTTCAATGTAATTTTAACTAGCCTAGAGAAGGTAAGCTCGACAGTTTTTCATTTTTAGAGAGTCTGAAAAAGTGTAAAAGGAGACTCCACTGGGGTACCTTTTTCGAAGGTATTCTAGTTGGTTCGAAAAAGGGGTAAACTAGCACCGAAAAGACGTCTATTCAAAACCATTTTAACGAGTGTGAAAAAGACAAGATCACTCAACAATTTTTTCATATTTAAGGAGTCTGAAAAAAGCTTAACTATGGACTCTGTAAGGGATGTTCTTCTTGACCAATTTAACGAGTGTGAAGAAACAAGGTCACTCGACAATATTTTCAATTTTAGGGAGTCTGAAAAGAGCTTAAATATGGACTCTGTGGGGGTTCCTTTTTCATAAATTTAGTCCCTCAGGCCCAAAAAAGGGTTAAATCTATACCTGAGAATACTCTTCTAGAGAACTGAGGCTCCTAGAGTATATTTTTGTTCATACATTTGACCATCCGGACCGAAAAATGGGTAAAATACCATCAGACAGACATGCCTTCAAATTTTAGTTTGGCGAGCGTGAAGGGAAACAAGATCGCTCGACAATATTTTCATCTTTAGAGGGTCTGGAAAGGGCTTAAAAGAAGACCCATTTTTATTTGGGAGTCCTGAGGGTGACGTTAAAAGTGATAATGAATCATGCAAGTGAGGCTCAAACTCGTAATCAGGAAAAACTAAAAAAGACTCCCGAGCCTATAGTCATCAACGATGGCATGGACGCCAAAAGTAATGAGGGTCTAACTAGGGCATCCATGTAAAGGAAGGCTCTACCACTAAATTATGACACTTATAAATAATAAATGATGGTTATGTGTTTCAACTCGATGGGGTCGATCCTATGGAAAAGCGAGAAAGACAACGAGATGAAGAAAGTGGAGGTGGAATCCTGACTTAGATGCAAAAAGTTGGAAAAATAATTTTTTACCAAAAGACCTTTTAAAAAAATGACCCAACTCTCAAAAAGTTTCCCAATACCCAAAGTAACACATATCGTAACATCCCCCAAGAAACTCAAGAACCATACTAAACGATTTTCAAGCTAGAAAAAATGACAAAAGGGTCCAAAAAATGACAAAAAGGGGCCAAAAAGTCTATAAATAGAAACTTGCAGCTCAAGATCACCATTGTAAATTGAGAATTGACAAAAAAATCAAAAACACCCCTTTTCCAAAATATTTGATTCCGAGAGATTTAGTGGACGAAACGAACTTCCGCTTGGACCAAGTAAGTATATACTAGCCCCTCCTGCATTTCCATTCTTCCTTTTTTCATTTGTTTTTATTTTTTGGGGGGGCACTGAACTTTAAAAAGGTCGACCCTATGTGTATGCAGACTATCTTAGCACAACCCGTGTGTGCATGCATGCATAAGATAATTTTTCCATGTACACACGTGATTGTCACCAAGACAACCCACGTACACCCTCCAATAAGTGGAAAAAATAAAAAAAAAGAGTTAACTCCCCATGACTTTGTCATTTTGGGTTGTTGATTATAACCAGGGAAAAAGGCGCCTGGAGTTTGGCTGGCACCAGGTTTCCAGGAAAAGTTAAGTTGTTGGCTAGGGTTCTGGTAATAACCATGGCCGTGACCAACGTACAGATTCTGCGCTTTTTGAGACGTCATTGGATGACTCCCGTAATAGTACGTAAAAGGTTGGTCTTGCATCACATTCCAAGGATTTTGGGAAGGGTTTCCCCTTGCCGATCCGATGGGCATAGGTCCTGAGCCTTGCTCTAGGTTCCATTGGCTATGGAAGGGGTTTCCCCTGGTCGACAACTGTGATGAGGGAATTGATCCCTGCCATGGATTCCAAAGTCCTTATGAGGAAGGAATTCCCGAGTTTGGCCCCTGTGCAGGAATAATACCCTGCATAGGATTTTGTTGTCCATAACCGAGGTTTCCCCTGATTGAGACAGAAGCTGATGAGAATGTGTTGTTACCAAACGAGTCGAACAAAGAGAATGGTGTCGAACCTACCAGCATTCTATAAGAAGGAAGTCCTTGACTACTTGCTCCAAACGAACTATAGTTTACATTCAGCCCGGTGGAGTGCTGGTGAGCACTGCCAAGCGAAGGGGATGAAGGAGGTATATGATCCCCTCTATAAGGGAAAGTGTTATAGGGAGCTAAAGTGCCCCCCATGGATCCTTGCAGAGGAACATTCAAGCTCCCTGCCCCTAGACCTAAAGTATGTAGAGTAGAGTAGGAAAGGATAGAGTTCGTATCGAAGCCAGACATCCCATATGAGAACAAAGGGCCTGTCGCACTCTGGGTGAAAGGATCAGTGATCGCCACCATAGACAGAATCAGACCATTTCCTGAGGTAGATGTGGTCGAGATCATGTTGGTCCGGACCGATGACGGTTGGTTAGGAAGAGGAAAACCCCCTGTAGTGATGATTGTGGAGGGAATATGAGGATTCCCTAAAGAAGTAGCAACATTTGTCTCCATCACTTCTTGTGACACTACCTGATGCTTGTAAGGTTTAACCTATACGATGATGGGTGTTGACACTCGGAATTGAATTTGGGTTGCATGCAAATCAATCCCGAGGCAACCTCGAACCACTTTGGATTGGAAGCTGCCCCTCCCAACCCGAGAGGGATCTCTCGGATAATGTCACAATATGATCTTCAGTAAGCGTAAAATGGTGGGTAGATTTATGGGTAAATGATAGTTTTGGATTTTTAAAGTTTGGGGGTTGGACCAGGGAAACGGTCTATTGGGCATGGAGTCAAGTGAAAACCGAAGAAAGGAGATAATAGTAGTGATCGTATAACTTGCGGAAAATGAGGCAAAGTAAGTCTATCTTTTAGCAATTGATAATCATGATGCGGTAGCAGAAAAAGAAAAGAAAAGGCCATCACAGTGAAAGCATCTATCAAGGATGAATTTTCACTACAACTTTAGAGGAAAACAAACGAAGGCTGATAACTAGATGCAGAGTGCTTATCTTGAGCGAATTCTGACCAGTCACCATAGAAACGCAACACATATATATCAACTATGGGTAAGGAGCATGTAAAATGAATTCCAAACAAATTTTAACACAGCTAAAAAAGGAAGAGATAAACAATATGATAATGACAACAGGGAGGACATACTGAAAGAATCGACCATGATGAATCTCACAATATCAAGTGAAAATGTTGTCTGTATTACTCGATTCCGGGTTTACAAAATAATTTGGCTTACAAAGGAGCCCCTCTTCGAAAGAGATTTTTTTCCCATCTCCCCCCCCCTTTCTAAACGGACTCCTCCAATGATTATTTAACTAAATCTCACCCTCTAAATCCATTACATGACTCAGTCTTTAAAATAAATAACCTAAAATAAATCTCTTTTTGTTTAGAGAAATATGAAACGGTTTGCCTTCTGGAATTCTGCGACTGCTAGATGCTCTGCCAGATTCTTGAACCGTCACTAATCATTTTGACAAGTGGTGTATGAATGATCCCTTTGTATGATTGAGCTTTAATGCCGAGTTTCATTGCTCGCTTGTTTCTTCATGCCGAATATGTTAGTCTGCTTTAGTTTATCCTCAACTATCTTCAATGTTTCGAACAAAACATAATCGTATGGAAATAGCAAGGCACTTTTCAGTGCCACAACATGATTTATATTAGCTAACTTGAAGTTAAATTTCATACCTCATCCTCAGCGAGCAACACTGTACTTTTGTTTGAGGATGTTTCATCTATCAGTCACAAGACCTCCTCCAACCGACACTCTTCAATGAGCTGTTTAAGAATTATCATCCAACAAATATGAAATGTATGAACTGAGGAAACTCTGTTGGGTTTCTCGTCTACCTTTGATTTTGGTTCTTGAAATGCCTCCCATCCATCATCCCACTCAACTACCTCATTCCAACCATCCTGTGCTCCTGTTTCTTTTTGTGTCTCTTCTGTCTGTTTATTTTCAGTTCTTTTACTGTCATTCTCCAACAATCTGTCCCATATCTGATACATGGTCAATCGTATTCTAACCTTAGTTTTCTTAGTGAAATAGAGAAGCAACTAAGAACATCCAAGGCCAATCATAGTCTTACAAACTGTTTTAAGAATCTGCACCACCTCGTGCATGGTGGGTTGCAGTGCAGGAGAAGCTGATGTATAGCGGATAGAAAGATTCATAACACACATCATCTCAGCTTGGTAGATAGGTATATATTTTGAGAGGACTGGATCGATCAAGCGGTTGCAATCCCAATCCCTGTAAAGTGCATGTGCCCAATCTACAATACTTGCATTCTCTCCAAACTCTGGCTGAATTGGCCTTCTTCCTGTGAGTGACTCTATCAGGAAAACTCCAAAGTGATACATGTCAGTCTTCTCTTTGAATTCCTTTGCATATATATACTCTGGAGAAACATATCTGGAGGAAATATATCCCTTGGAGTGCTTGGAAGAAGCTGACGGTCCTGCAGAGAATTTGTTATTAGGGCTGAGATGAGCACCATAGTCTGCATCTAGAAGTATTTTGCTTGACGTAACGTTCCCGTGCAGAATCTCAGGGCTGCATTCATGGTGCAAATATGCCAAATCTTTTGCAGTTCCAGAGACGATCTTAAGTCAGCTTCTCCAATCCATATTTTTGAATCCAACGCCTTCATGAAGATGCCCATGTAGACTTCCCTTCTCCATATACTCATGAACAATTAGCAGCYCGGTGCCAGTGGAATTTTTGCAATATCCAAGTAATTTCACAACATGTGGATGGTGCAATTTGCACAAGTACTGGATATGATCAATATCAAAGCCAAATGCTAACTCCTTGACAACTAACATCTTTCCTTTCTTGGTGAATCCTCTGTATACTGTCCCACTGCTTCCCTTAGAAATAACATTCTCTTCTTTCATGGCGTGTGTTGTCTTGTGACTTGGCCTTCGGTGGATAGTTGAGAAATTTGGGCGAAAGTGCCTAAGTAAGTTTGGAAATTTTTGATATCTGTTACAACATAGGCTTCATCTAGGGATGGTACTTTCCTGTAAAGTGCCAAGAATAGTAGACCAGGTTCCTTCATCCATTAGGTGACCTAATGCAAAAGCTGTAACTTGTAGCCTATGCCACCTTATTTACTGAGAACAGGTAACCAGATTGAGTGGCCGCATTTTTTTGGTGAAACCAATCAAGGATCTAGGTGACAGACTATGACAAGATTTCTTCTCCGATCTGATAGTCAGAATGGGAACAGAGAAAAACTAGCTCACCGACTGAGAATATCTCCACCATATGCGAACATTAAGAAACTCACCACCATGGTAGCCTCTAACAGGACTGCAAAAGGATCGTTAAAAGCGAAATCAACGTGTTCATCAACGCTTTCACTTATAGCAGAAAATTTAGAAAATTGATATACTTCCCAAAGCGGCTGCCTCCATTCATGTAACAAGAATGTTTAAGGGCAACGTTCAACAAGACTTGAAAAATCATATATATCTAAACATGTCTTCTCAATGAAAAATCTTTGAGCGAATGCTTCATTTGATTTGAATAAATGTCTAAAGACTTCTTTTAAGGAAGCACTATGTTATTGGTCTTGAGCTTAAAACCGTAATAAGGCATCCATAGCAGCCGCATATCCTCCTCTATAGTGTTTACATTTAATGCGCAATTTATACTGCTCTGTACTTCCTTAATCTCAATCAGGAGTTTCTGTGAACGCGTTCTCTTCTTGACTAAACATATGACATAACTCCGAATAGGAAGATAAAGGGAAGAAAAAATTTTCATACCTATGATGCTTGAATTCCATATCAATCCATCTCATGAGATTATGAACAGAAATGAGGTCTTCAACCAACCTTTGCCGTGAAGTGTCCCGCCGGATGTCTTTGCAAATACAATCACCAAGTTGTATAACTACGTAGGCTCATGTATTCCCTTGATGTTCTGTTTGATGAAGCACAGGGACGGGAAGTTGAATTGCCAGATTGACAGGGCACCATGAACGCCGTAATTCTGAGTTCTCCTGCCAGTGAAATCACCATCAGAAACTTTTAATGGAGTCGCCAGAGCATGTGCAACCATCATTTTCCTATGACCGACTGCTCAACCAGGCCTTAGGACTATGAAAAATGTCATTCTCCCAGGGATAGATATCAACTTCGATTCCCCGGCAATGGCGCCAAAATGTTGATACTCGGAACTGAATTTGGGTTTCATGCAAATCAATCCCGAGGCAAGCTCAAACCACTTTGGATTGGAAGCTTCCCCTCCCAACCCAAGAGGGATCTCTCGGATAATGTCACAATATGATCTTCAGTAAGTGTAAAATGGTGGGCAGATTTATGGGTAAATGATAGTTTTGGATTTTTAAAGTTTGGGGGTTGGACCAGGGAAATGGTCCACTGGGCATGGAGTCAAGTGAAAACCAAAGAAAGGAGATAATAGCAGTGATCGTATAACTTGCGAAAATGAGGCAAAGTAATTCTATCTTTTAGCAATTGATAATCATGATGCGGTAGAAAAAAAAGAAAAGAAAAGGCCATCACAGTGAAATCATCTATCAAGGATGAATTTTCACTACAACTTTAGAGGAAAACAAACGAAGGCTGATAACTAGATGCAGAGTGCTTATCTTGAGCGAATTCTGACCAGTCACCATAGAATCGCAACACATATATATATCAACTATGGGTAAGGAGCATGTAAAATGAATTCCAAACAAATTTTAACACAGCTGAAAAAGGAAGAGATAAACAATATGATAATGACAACAGGGAGGACATACTGAAAGAATCGATCGTGATGAATCTCACAATATCAAGTGAAAATGTCGTTTGTATTAATCGATTCCAGGTTTACAAAATAATTCGTCTTACAAAGGAGCCCCTCTTCGAAAGAGGTTTTTTTCCCAACTTCCCCCCCCCTTTCTAAACGGCCTCCTCCAACGATTATTTAACTAAATCTCACCCTCTAAATCCGTTACATGACTCAGTCTTTAAAAGAAATAACCTAAAATAAATCTCTTTTTGTTTCGAGAAATATGAAACAGTTTGCCTTCTAGAATTCTGCGACTGCTAGATGCTCTGCCAACTTCTTGAACCGTCACTAATCATTTTGACAGGTGGTGTGTGAATGAGCCCTTTGTATGATTGAGCTTTAATGCCGAGTGTCATTGCTCGCTTGTTTCTTCATGTTGAATATGTTAGTCTTCTTTAGTTTATCCTCAACTATCTTCAATGTTTCGAACCAAACATAATCGTATGGAAATAGCAAGGCACTTTTCAGTGCCACAATAGGCTGTATATTAGCTAACATTGAAGTTAGCTTCCATACCTCATCCTCAGCGAGAAACACTGTACTTTTGTTTGAGGATGTTTCATCTATCAGTCGCAAGACCTCCTCCAACCAGCACTGTTCAATGAGCTGTTTAAGAATTATCATCCAACAAATATGAAATGTATGAACTGAGGAAACTCTATTGGGTTTCTCATCTACCTTTTCTTTTGGTTCTTGAAATGCCTCCCATCCATCATCCCACTCAACTACCTCATTCCAATCATCCTGTGCTCCTATTTCTTTTTGTGTCTCTTCTGTCTGTTTATTTTCAGTTCTTTGACTGTCATTCTCCAACAATCCGTCCCATATCTGATACATGGTCAATCGTATTCTAACCTTAGTTTTCTTAGTGAAATAGAGAAGCAACTAAGAACATCCAAGGCCAATCACAAGCTTATGAACTGTTTTAAGAATCTGCACCACCTCACGCATGGTGGGTCGCAGTGCAGGAGAAACTAATGTACAGTGGATAGAAATATTCATAACACGCATCATCTCAGCTTGGTAGAAAGGTATAGATTCTGAGAGGACTAGATCGATCAAGCGGTTGCAATCCCAATCCCTGTAAAGTGCATGTGCCTAGTCTACAATACTTGCATGCTCTCCAAAATCCGGCTCAATTGGCCTTCTTCCTATGAGCGACTCTATCAGGAAAACTCCAAAGCGATACATGTCCATCTTCTCTGTGAATTCCTTTGCATATATATACTCTGGAGCAACTTATCCGGAGGAAAGATATCCCTTGGAGTCCTTGGAAGAAGCTGATGGTCCTGCAGAGAATTTGATATTAGGGCTAAGATGAGAACCATAGTCTGCATCCATAAGTATTTTGCTTGACGTAACGTTCCCATGCAGGATCCCAGGGCTGCATTCATGTTGCAAATATGCCAAAGCTTTTGCAGTTCCAGAGACGATCTTAAGTCGGCTTCGCCAATCCATATTTTTGAACCCAACGCCTTCATGAATATGCCCATGTAGACTTCCCTTCTCCATATACTCGTGAACAATTAGCAGCCCGGTGCCAGTGGAATTTTTGCAATATCCAAGTAATTTCACAAAATGTGGATGGTGCAATTTTCACAAGTACTGGATATGATCGGGATCAAAGCCAAATGCTAACTCCTTGAAAACTAACATCTTTCCTTTCTTGGTGAATCCTCTGTATACTGTCCCACTACTTCCCTTAGAAATAACATTCTCTTCTTTCATGGCGTGTGTTGTCTTGTGACTTGGCCTTCGATGGATAGTTGAGAAATTTGGGCGAAAGTGCCTAAGTAAGTTTGGAAATTTTTGATATCTGTTACAACAATGGGCACCGATAGATCAGTGATCGAAGGGTTATATGGACCAAGAGCTTCCACTCTGAGGTCGGAAATGGTTGGTTCCTTCGGAATCAAATTTTCTCCTCTCAGAGATGGGTCGGGCTCAGTTTCGTGTGGCCCGATCACCTCAAAAGACCCTTGTTGGTCTAGTCTTCACCTTAGCGGTGGCGGGGGTGGCTCCATATTAACCGGTGGTAGGCCAAGAAGCCTTCACGACCGGTGGAGTCTTGATCCTCCACAGTGTGAGAAGATCAATGACACACTAGGGATTTCTATTAACGTTAAAGACCAACACACATTAGAAATATCTCCTATGAAATAAGACAAGATGATCACTAGCTAGTTCGAAGAACAGTTACACCAGCCAACATTAGAGCAACTTACCGGTGCAGGTGCAACTTGAATACGAAAGCACCCTCCGGATATACTTTGCAAAGTGTGGCCCGATGTCTACCCTAGGTACCACGGTATACCCTCGCAGTCACCTGTTTAAGTCACTAAGATAAAGGCAACTAAGTTTCCAGTGTGCGAACAGTGACCAGGCGGGTACAGTCGACAGTCGGGTGGACCACAATGAGAAGGTTATCTAGCTCGAAACCTATCAAGGGTATTGAAAGCAAGTGTTCCGGAATACGACTAAGGACCTCGAATAGATTCGAGACCCACGAAGCTCCGTGGAAAATGCGATCAATGGAATCCAAATATAAGCCCTCTATATGCGTTCCCCACTATGCTTAGTCTGACTTTGGAGGGGTTATATCCACTACCTTTCCACACGCAACCTCATGTTTAGCCCCTGTGTTAGAGGGGGTTCCCGAATAACTTTCACGGTTACTCTAATTTCAAGCACTCCCTAGCACATACTCTTATGTTTGTTTTTGTAGCCTTGAAGAGTTTCCTCTCCAATCCTAAATCAAGGCTCTAGCCTAGACTAAATTGATGGACCCTACAAACACAAAGTCTAATAAATTTTAGTTAATCATTAATTTTAGTGGTTGTTTTAAGCCAAAGGGAACGGAAGTGAAACCAATGATTTTCTTTAAGAGACGAAAGAGAAGATCATAATAAATCTTTGATAAAAAGAAATCTATGTTGAGATCAGAACTAGGCTACAGACTGCTACAATAGAGCCCAGGGATAATTCAAGAAAACCCTCGAGAAGTGTGACTTCTGACAGGGAAGAGGATGATTGCCTCTTCTTTAAAAAAAACAAAATTCTCAATATAGGCACGCTACTGACACTTCAACAGCCTACGTATGCATGCAGGCTGTCTAACGATAGGGTGCATATGCATGCATGCAGGCCCACTATAGGCCGCTTACACCTTTGTAACTTCTCAAAAAAATGAAAACCAACAGTCAAGCAAAGGCAGGGAGTACTGGTATGGAAGACCAGAATTCCTTAAAGACACATAATCTTATAGAAACACATAAAACAATAAATAAACTGATTCAAAGCACCCAAAATAATATCCCCCAAAACCCTAGAGGTTTCCCCAGTACGGTCACCAATTCTGTTATAGCGGGAAAACCCATCTATCGACTACACTAGGGTTCTAAAGTGCAGACAGATCTAACCGTATAAAGTCTCCTACTTTTAACAACCATCCCGTCATTACCCCACAATGATACATAAAAGACAAAGTATAGGGATCCAGTAGGCATACCTTAAACTCCACGTCTGGTGTCGATCCCTTTGTGCTTAGTTGCTTCTTGACTGTAGATATCCTCCCAAGGCCAACCTGCATTCACCAAAAGACAAACAAGAAACTACAAGCATCCATTCTATATATGGATTAGTGGGTTAGACATCACAACAAAGAATGTAAACAAATCATAAAGATTTAAGATGTCATTTGGCAGGACGAAAAACATATTTCTTTATATTAATCTCACAAAAGTCGTTTACAATATGAGACCGACAACTGCTCCTCGAAATCGGTCCTGGGATCCTCTTCACCATGCACCAACTTCTTCCACATCTTCTTCTCCTCTTCAATTCTCTCTATGGAAATGAAAAAGGTTTGCAATGGAGGAAAAAGGTAATCTTGGCTCAAACTCACAATGTGGTTGCAAAATATTGGGGAAAAGGGGGAATACTAAAATGGGCAGAGTTTCTATGCTCTCGTGCTTCTCCTTGGAACGGGACCCCAACACCTTCTTTTATAGGACAAAAGAGATTGTAAAGGTTGGGATGACTGGATATGGGCAGTCAAATGGTTAGGTAGTGACCCGAAAACCCGTATCCCTTTGCAATTTTTATTTTTTGCGCATTTTTGTGAGTGTACACGAGCTGTAGTGGTGCAACAAGCGTGTGTACGTGGGAATTAGTGGTGTAGGGAACGTACACCTTCAAAACAATGTTTTTTTAGAAGAGTTGTTCAGTGATGGCTTGGAAAAGATAGCAAGTAAGATGGCCTGATGTCAGGTATGCATGTCTGGTGCAATTTAGGGTTATAACAGCTACCCTGCCCATACAGTGGACCTGACTTATGATTGTTCGCATGTGCATTGGTTATACCGTGGTTGATTAGTTGCTTGACTTAGCTGCCACATAGGTTACTTGCAAGGGTTATTCTGTAGGTACCCTAGGCCAGATAAGGGTCGAACAACACACAACCTTTATGGAGGATTACCTCTTTGGGGGGATCTGACCGACTGGTTTTTAAGCCCATGAGGGCCCTTATAACTAATTCAGTTTCCTCCAATCTTTAGCAGCAGAGTCTCAAGACCCTCTTGGGCGAGGAATACCTACTTTAGAGAGGGAAGTCCCTTCAACCAATTTATCCTATTTGTGTGCATATTGGTTATTTGATTATTTTTGGTGTGCTCTTTGATTACTAGTTGGCCTTAGGATTTTTTTTTTATATCTAGAATCTTGAGTCATCGTGGAGACATACTAGCTTCCTCATAGTTCTCGCCTCTTGTTACATTTACCACCGAGTTTTGAGTCTTTTCTTTCTAAAAGGCATAGATTTGTTAAATGTGGTACACACAACTCCACTTATTAGACTTGTGATTCTACAAGGATGAGTACTGAACCGAGTCATCAAGATATTGGGAGCCCTTCGACTACCACACCTACTATAGTCAATGGTACCCCTTCGAATCCTTCAACCACAATGGTTGTAGTGTCAAGGGAACGTATCATCACTATTGCCCGTCCTATATAAAACACTCAACCTATTGCCATGAACCTGTTTGGGTCGCTTGGTCATTCACCAGGCTATAATGTTCAGCCCATCCCTATGGCCTTTAGTCCCTTTTCCTATGGTATGTCAAATTTTACTTCACAGTTTTCAAACTCCATCCCAGTTGTTGGACCTAATGCTAGAATTGGACTTGGGGGCACAACTCCTCTTTGTACTCCTTTCTCCTTTGGTGGCACTCAGGTCCCTCAAACGACTCCTATGTGGGAGGCATTCCTTCTTTTAATCCCGGGTCTAATCCTATTACTTATGGATGGAGTAACCAACATGGAGGAAAATCTATTTCATATGGTTTGTGCTGGCACAGGGGAAATCCCAGGGTTCAATGCTACAACAACACACCAAAAAAACCCTAACTACCGACCCTTTCGGCAACATCTGCGAGGCAGATGAAGTCTCACCCAAGGTAGAGGTAGGGGTGGTTGTAGGACTCAGATGTCTGCAACCTTAGCTGGGACACAAATCTGTGATTCTACCACTCAATAGAGAACTCAAAAGTTAACATTCATCAATATTCAATCTCAGTCATAGCGCAGTTAAACCCTAATTACAAAGGATCACAGTATTCATTCAGATCTAGCATCTAGCAGCACTTAGCACAACGGAACAGATCAGATCTAGCAGATTCAAGAACTAAGCACAGTTATATAAGTCAGATCTAACATCCATCCATTAAGCACTAAGCATCAATAGATCATACATATATATTAAAGCACTAAGCATATTAACATATAAGCACATCAACACATCGCACAAAGCAGAGAAACACAACATGCACATGGTTCAACCCCACCCTGGGGCTACGCCCACCAACTCTTCTCTTCTTTATTAGCTTCTTCAATCAGTTACATGCACAGAGCCTCAAAAAACCTACTCCGTAGAGGATAGGAGATCTGCGCAGCTTGCTAGATCCTCCTTCCCTGAGTATATCTAAGCACACAATCTTCCTCAATTTCCTGCAATGACTTGCACTTAGCTCTGCAAGTCTCACACAGTATGCATAAAGTGCTTACAACTCTTGATCACACAGATCCAACTCTATCACTTAGCCATTCATATCTCTATATCTATGCTCACTACACCGCCTTAGCATCTATTTATACATACAAAATAGGCCTAAGCATGGGTAAACCCATGGGATGACATTCCCATACCCGTTACATAATCCCAAATCCCCAAAAGTGCCCTAAAAGGGGTCGAGATCCCGTGATCTCCTCTTCATCCTATGCTCCACCTTCGACAGCCTATCGAAGTCCCAAAATAGGTCAAACATGACCAAGAATCCTCAAAACTTGGTTAAGGGCCAACAGGCCCCCAACACTCACCTGTGATGCATCCCGAGTCGCTCTGATATGACTAGTTCTACTTCAAAATCCTCGAGCTTGGTGTAGAAATTTCGATACAAATTAATGTATTCCTGCGATTATCTTGATCTAATAATTTCTGCCACTTGTTAAATACATAATCGCTTCTACTATTATTATTGCGGAAGCAATTTAAACCACGATCACAACCACAATGCACAAAGTGAAATATCAATAACACACAACACAGAAGTTTTATCGGGAAAGCATAAAGCTGAAAACCCCACTATCATATATTATGTATATCATGAATCATGAAACAATCTCGTACAAAAATCTTATCCAAGAGCTCTCAGTACAATACAATCGTCTCACACTGTCATACACAAATCAACAAATACCTATGCCAATTTCCATGTCTGGACAACCTACCTCCTCTGCACAATCTCTGCAATCCGAATTCTCACAATGAATCGAATGAATACAATTTCCTCGTTTGCACATGCTCATAAGCATATTCACTGCATGTGTGAACAAATCACAATTGATAGCCAAACTGTCCCTTTCACCTGTTATCTCAAATGGATCTCCAATGGAGATGACATGCATGTAGTTAACCGTGGCGAATCTTCAGTTGCATGTGAGTTCACTGATTAACTAAACTCTCACTAGTGCATGTTTAGTTACAACTAGTACAACTGATATTAACTCACTTAACTACACTTATAATTCTGTTACAATTCCAAATCACTCAGTTATGAATGAGATAATAGATTAATATTTATTGTCTAATTTAATTAAGGGAAAAGTAAATTAGACACATGTTTCTTGTTGACTTTTCAACACTTGGCTCGAGCTTCTTTGACTTGTTGTTGTTCCACAACCTCTTGTTCAATGAACTCTTGTATGACTGCTTCATTGACAGGTCCCTCTAGGCATTGTTCAGCTGCAGTGACAACTTGCTCTAGTTCTGCTCCTCATCCTTCGATCTCTGTGAACATTTGGTAAGCCTTATCTTGTACAGGTTGGAGTCTTTGAGATACTTCCATAAATTTTCTTTGAATAGTGTGGACCTGCTTCTGGGTAGTGCACTACTCCTGGGATCACTTCATTCTTTCCATAGATGACAAGGGCTTCAACTGCACTTGTATATTTTCTGCTTGATACTTCACCTCTTGGAGCTGCGACTCCAGTGCCTTCAGTTCTGGGTTCTCAGTGAGTTGATCATAAGTCTAGGCACTGTGGTCAGTGAGTTTCTTACTTTCCATGGTAAGGGATTTTATTTTCTCAACTTTTCTTTGAGTAGTTGCTTCTCTTTGGTCCCTCACATCCTGTGGGGTGTTGGGCACTGTGCGGAGCTCTAAGTCTGCTATTTTTTGTTGTAGTTGTTGGATAGCTTCCGCAAGCTACACTACTTGATGCGTAACTCAGTATTCTTATTGTAGCTATAAGACTGTCACAGAGCGGAGTGCTCTGTTGACTGCTTCCTTCACTTCAAGTTCCTTTGCGAGCAACTATTCTCTTTCTTGTTGCATCTGTACTTTCTCTTCTTCAAACTTTACCTGGAGAGAAACCTTCTCCTACTCTACAACTCTGCATTGTTCTACAAGTACACCTTGCACTTGCTTCAAGGCCTAGGTGGCTTTCTCTGTTTCTTCTTGAGCATGACGAAGGTGAGCTTCAACCTCATTAGCTAGTCAGTGGAGTTGGGCTGGCTTATCTCCCAACTCTGGTTCTCTTAATGGCAGGCAGGGGCACAGTGGATACTGCGTGGCTGGATTGAAGGGCCTGTTGTACCCCTCAGAGTTCAACCTCAATTATATCGTACATTTCCTCCTGCTTAGCTTCTTGCTTCTTCAAAATTTTCAACAAAGTGTCATTGAGAGCTACTATGATGATGTCAAAATCATCAGCAATAAGCACAGTCTTCATCTTGGTCATGGTGGATTTTGATTTCTTCCGAGAAGAAATTTTTTGGGAGAAACCTTCCTCTTCTTCAGGGGATCAACCTCGTCTCTGGGTGGTGTTACTTTTCCTGGGTTTTTTTCAACACCTTTTCCATTTAGTTCTTCTACTTTTTCATCACCCCCTCAGTTAGGTGATACAGAAGTAGTCTTTCCTGAGGCACTGCTTAATTCTTGGACCTCTTCAGTCTTCTTCATTCTGTTGGGCCTGGGTGTATCATGTTCTTTATGCATGGTCTCTGGGCTTTCAGGGTCAAACATCTCTACGGGGTATGCGGGAAGAAGGAGGTCTATGAACCAGTCCTTAGTGATCTCCTCTAGGTCTTCTTCCATGAGCTTGTAGTACGAATGAAGCTGCTCCTTATGTTCATCGGCCTGCGTTGTAATGTAGATGAAGTGTTGATCTGTGCAGAACTTCATCAGGGGTCAGAACCAATGTAGGGTGTTCAGGGTCATGCATGGTTCAGCTTCGATGGCTCTCTTTAGCTGAAGGTAATATGTATGAAAAACAACGTTCAATTGCCACTATTTTTTCATATCACTCGAGTACCAAAGGGTAGTGAACTTTGCATAAAGCGGTTCGAATGGTTCAATATCCGGGAAGGTTGCACCTTTCGGCATCTCCCAGGAAACAAAGGCGATGAGGATCAGGAGCCAGCTAAAGTGAAACTCGTAGCCCTGATCTTTTGCTTCGCGACAGTCTAGCTCTAATTGATTAACTAGTTACTTCACCCAGTTCATCTGCAGGCCTTCCACGCACTTCCCTGTGAGGTCAACGACAAAGCCTGTGACTTTCGTAGGTCTTTTATTCCTTACTAAATTTCTGGCTATTAGCTGGAAAGCCAGGTGCACTACGCCTCACATTCCCTTTTCAACATCACCGTATGTATCCTTGATCTTCTGTGCTAGCGCACGATCTGTGGCTTTTCCTGGATAGAAATTTTATGGGTCGGGTCCTTGCATAATTAATCCCATGATCATATGGATACACGTTGGATCAACTATAATACGACAGTCTATCCATAAGTAACCACCATGGTAACATGAAAGCAATAGCTTGACACAAGGTTCACTTCCTGGTGCCTTCCGAAGTGTGGGATCTTCGTGAAATTTAACAGAGTGGACTGCGCGAGGTTCATCGTCCACTGTTGGAGGATTATCTCTGAGTTCTTTCCCTTCATCCTGGTCAGGTATTTGTACGGGGCGAGCATGATATAGTTCTTGAGATCTCCGAGGTTGAAGTCACTGAACTTCAATGCTATGATCTTGTCCTGCTACACGCGAACTGTGCATATCCCCTTCGGGAGGTACGCAATAATCATGGAGTACCAAAATATCTTGGCATGCTATATTGACTCACCACGTCGGCCAGAGGCAAGATATAATCGGGCAATATGGACGGGCTTAGCTTCACATTGGCTAGGTCATATCTGTGTTTGGTTCTCTTTTCTGCTGATGGTCGGGATGATCCATCTCTGTGAGTAGTCGACATAGAGGCTTTCAATCCCCTCGTCGATGATGCTTGAATACTTGCATACATTTCTCTTTCATACATTACTCTTTCAGTCACTAGGTCAATGAGAACTTCTTCGACAATTTTCTTTGCAGTGCTAAGCTCGCCCAACATGCACACTCGTGGTTGAATATCTTGGGTTCGAAGGGTAACTGCTCAATGCAACAAGATGGATGGTGATAAAGTGATGATCACTTGTGCGAAATAAACTAGTGTGCGGGCTCATATTCATGGTTAGCAAAAGTGTTCTCGTTGTGTGGCACGATAGGATAAATAGATAACTTGGCAAAAGATCTCTTGCAACGAGTGAGAAGCCTTCATTAACTTAGTTCTATCCATTATGGTGTGGTCCCAACGGTCTGGTGCTGAACTTTCTGATCATAAATGTCGTTCTACCCCTTTGGGCCATCGGTCTAACGGTTATACTGTCCCCAACAACTATATTGCTTCGCCATGGTGAATTTCCCTATGGAACCTTCTGTAACTTTTCGATCTTAGCTCTCTTCTTACTAAGTTTTCTAGCCTTATTTCCAGTGAGCTTCATCTCGGTATTCCTTTTTCCATTCTGATTCTTATCCTATTTTGGCAGAGTAACTTTGTGCTGGTGAGATTCTTTCAGAGGTAATACTTCATTTGTATATGGAATAGGTACTTTAGTCTTCTGCGGGTCTTCTAGTGTTCTTCCTACTTCGATATCCAAGTCTCTGGTTTTAAATAGATTTTCTCAATTATCCTGTTCTTCAATCAAGTGTGTGATCCTCCTAGTCATGAAATCTTTTAACTCTTGCTTCTTCTGCTCTAAGATTTCTTCTTCTTTTCTTCTAGCATGATCTCCTTCAATCCAAGGTTTTCCTAGTAACATAGCAAATGGAGCGTTGTTTTCAATAAATTTGACAACTTCAAATTCTTCCTCTGTCAAAGTTCCATTGGCATTCATAGATGTCTGGGTAAGTCTTCCACATAGGGTTATCATCTTTCCTCTAAATAATCCTATTCCTCCCAATGAAGGAATCATAGCAGGCTTTCCTAGAATTTCCCAAGTTCTTTCTGTCATGATATTCACTTGTGTTTCCTCATCCAGAACACGGTCAATGTCGAAGTCTTCTATTCTTACTTCAATGCACTCTTTTTCTTGGAAGATCTCTAATAAGATGATATGTCGGTGGTCATTTAGGGTTCTTTCATCTGTAGCAATAATTTTTCTGATTCTTTCTGGGGTTCTTCCATAATATCAGTTTCTTGATCTTTCTTGTGGTATTCTTGTATCATATTCATCCTTTCAACCTTAGAAATCATTCTAGGGAAATGCAAAACTTCATGGTCCATAAATTTGTAGCAGAGGCAAATAGGTCTTATACCAGGGAATTCTTTAGCCAGATGTCTCAGTTTTCTGCAACTATAACAAAGGGTTAATCCTCTCTTTCTCTTAAATGATCCCCAACCTTTCCTGTACTGCGCACTAGGATCATGGTAGCTAACCTGCAAAAAATTATTTCTAGGATCCTACATCCATTTGTTAGTCCAAACATTCTCTCTATGCATAGGTATAACATATCTTTCACTATTCTTATTAGATCTACTCATACCAAATCTTCTTTCATCTATCAGTGCCCTAGTTTTCAAGCTAGGACAAATCTTATCAAACATACCTACATCCATACTTTAGAAACAAAAATTTCCACTAATCTTATTTTTAGCAGAGCACAAAGCTTCCATATCTAAGAATTTTTACTATTCTTACCTCTATCAGAGCACAGAGCTTGCAGATCTTACCTATTTTCTTTAGATCGGGCTTCTTTTCTTAGCATAGAGCTTCACAGATCGAGTAGAATATTGTGCACTAGAGTGATAGATCTACACATAGAGCTTTCACAGTTTCAAGTCATATATTTGCACAAAGTTTCTTTTTCCTCAGTTCCCAACAATCATAGTTTCAGGTCCCGACAACATAACCATTTGTTGGCATAGGGGTAGACCCAGGGTTCAATGCTACAACAAATAACCAAAAAAACCCTAACTACCGACCCTTTCGGCAACACCTGCGAGGCAGATGAAGTCTCACTCGAGGTAGAGGCAAGGGTGGTTGTAGGAATCATATGTCTACAACCTTAGTTGGGACACACATTTATGATTCTAACACTCAACAGAGCACTCAACAGTTAACATTCATCAATATTCAATCTCAGTTACAACGCAGTTAAACCCTAATTACAGAGGATCATAGTATTCATTCAGATCTAGCATCTAGCAACACTTAGCACGATGAAACAGATCAGATCTAGCAGATTCAAGCACCAAGCACAGTTATATAAATCAAATCTAACATCCATCCATTAAGCACTAAGCATCAACATATCATTCATCTATATTAAAGCACTAAGCATATTAACATATAAACACATCAACACATCGCACAAAGTAGAGAAACACAACATGTATGTGGTTCACCCCCACCTTGGGGCTAAGTCCACCAAATCTTCTTTTCTTTATTAGCTTCTTCAATCAGTTACATGCACAGAGCCTCGAAAACCCTACTCCGCAGAGGACAGGAGATCTGCGCAGCTCGCTAGATCCTCCTTCCCCGAGTAGATCTAAGCACACAACCTTCCTCAATTTCCTGCAATGACTTGCACTTAGCTCTACAAGTCTCACACAATATGCACAAAGCGCTTACAACTCTTGATCACACAGATCCAACTCTATCACTTATCCATTCATATATCTATATCTATGCTCAGTACATCGCCTTAGCATCTATTTATACATACAAAATAGGCCTAAGCATGAGTAAACCATGGGATGACATTCCCATACCTATTACATAATCCCAAATCCCAAAAAGGGCCCTAAAAGGGGACGATATCCCGCGATCTCTGCTTCGTCCTGCGCTCTTCCTTTGAAATCCTGTCGAAGTCCCAAATAGGTCAAACATGACCAAGAATCCTCAAAACTTGGTCAAGGGCCAACAATTTGTCCTTTACACCCACCTCCTCTGTGCCTATTCTGACCAACATGTTTGGCATGATGAATCCACCTTTATCCTCCGGATTCACACCCGGAGGAGGTTAGTTTCACACCTTGGGAAACCCCCAACTTGGGTCCACTCCAATTGGGGGAATTTTTTATAACACTCATCAGAAAATTCCTACTAGAATGATGCCCAAACAACCCCTTATGAATCAACCTGGAGGGGGGTATTACAATCCCAGACAAGGCCATGGTGCTTACCAGAATCCTGGATGGGCTGTAATTCCCCAACCAAAATATTTCCAGGGAGCTTGGGGCTAGATGTCGCAACNGGGTCCACTCCAATTGGGGGAATTTTTTATAACACTCATCAGAAAATTCCTACTAGAATGATGCCCAAACAACCCCTTATGAATCAACCTGGAGGGGGGTATTACAATCCCAGACAAGGCCATGGTGCTTACCAGAACCCTGGATGGGCTGTAATTCCCCAACCAAAATATTTCCAGGGAGCTTGGGGCTAGATGTCGCAACCCCATATCCCTTTTCTGGCCACACTCAATCTGCCAAACTTGTCTAAGTTGATGAACGACCCTGTGTGTCATGATCCTACATGGGCCCCCATCCCCACCAAGCTTCCTTTGGATATTCCAAAATTTGAAAGAAAGAATGGCGAGGATCCTAGTGATCACGTTACCACCTTTCACCTATGTTGCTCTTTGAATTCCCATAATGACGATTCCATTCAGTTAAGATTGTTTCAACGCACCATCATGGGGTTTTCTATGAAATGGTATATCAAGATACCTAGGGGGGCATACATGACCTTTATTTAGATGGTTTTAGTCTTCCTTAACCAATTCCAATTTTTGGTTCGTTACGATGTTGGCATAGAACGTTTGTGAACCTTATGCCAGGACAAAGCCACTCATATATCAGATCACATCTAGGAGTGGCGTAGACAAAAGAGGTTGATCAAGACCTGCATAACCCCGGTGTTAGTGATATTTCTTGTAAAGGGCGTGTTTTCCTAAAAGATAGGCCCCTTTGGGTGGAAAATGCATAGAAGTGGGGAAACAAACCCACTTACCCTAAGTTTGGGGTGCAAATGCATGTTTCATTAAGCAGCGGGAAAATCTGGGTGGCCAGAATCTGCGTGCCCAGATCTACAGTCAATGTTGGATTCCGGAGCCCCCTCACCATTCTACCTTTAAAGTGGAGGGGGAGGTCCAGAATCAACAATGCATCTCTCAGTGGCCTGGATTGGGGGACCCCGATCTACGGTCAAGGTTGGATTCTGGCCCCCCCTTGCCATTATACCTTTAATAAGGGGGGGGGGGTCTAGAATTGGCAGCTTAAAGCGGCCCCCTCCTTGTCACATCTTTGACTCCCTCCGCTTACCGCCTTCCACCATGTGTCTTCCACTCAGCGCCATCCTATCCCACCTTATTCCCATTTCCTTTCTCCCACTTGCCACCTCCTGCCATGTGCCTCTCTCTCTCTCCCATCCACTTCCACCTATGTCATGTCCTCACTCCTCGACCTGTCGCATTGCGGCCTCCTTTTCACCTTTCGTGGCACATCGCCTCATCATCTGGTGTCACAGTCTTCATTTCTTTGCCACCTGGTGCTTCCACCTCAATGCCTCTCGTCTCACCCTCATAGTGTTGACGCCATCGCCCCCATCAAACCCTCATCCACATCCACCATATGAGTCCCCTCGCAGCAGTCCAACAAAGCAGCAAAGGCCAAAGGGAGACTGTCGCATCCTACAGATGCATAGTTGACCAAGATGTGCCTGATCCCGAGAAAGTAGTTATTGAGGCAGTTGATGGTGGTTGAACGTCATCTCCTTCCGTAAATAGAAGGTCGGGAAAGGAAAAAGTATAGAGGTAGATTGTCAGTCTATCCTGACAAGGATCGCGTCTGACAGAAGACTGCATGTGCAGTCTGCCCAACGTTTTCATGCACAGCCTGATAGAGAATCTCCTCGACGTCAAGCATTGAACTCATAATTTGATCGTGCCTTCAATGCCCGAGTCAGTTCCAAGTATATGTAGGCATTTTTGCCATTTTTATATCCATCGATGGTAGAGCTAAGCTCCCGACGGTAAAGCTTTAACAAAGCCTCTGGTTCTCTGGTTATACAATGATATTTTGAGATTTCTTGTTTAATGGCAGCCAACCTTCTTCTTTCTTCGTTCCTCTGAATCTTAAAGAGCCCGGGTATGGATGATCCAGTCGGGTGTTGCTGTAACTATATGATGTATGTTTGATTGTATTAGTTCTGAAACGTTTGAGGTTTACTTCAAAGTTTCTCTGGTTAGAGAGGATCTCATATCTGAGACTTTTCCCCCTTTCTTTCCTTTCACTTACTCACCACTATGCAAATTTACTGGCTTAAGTTGAATCAAGACCTTGCATGTCCTTGTTGTTCCAACCTAGTTTTCTGAGTGAGCGATATCATTCTAAGTTTACTTCCATTCGATCACCCTCTTTATAAACAAATCGTGACATAAAATGATGGGCATCAGGCTCTGCTGTTGTTGCAATCCAAGAGTGACTTTCAACGCCGTTGCCGGGGACGAAGTTGAAGATTTTCCCTGGGATTGAACGACATTGAGCCTCTGATTCTGAAGGTGCATCGGGAATCAGAGCCCTTGAAGATTGCTACTATGCACCTGGTGACTCCAATGTTTCCACTTCACTGTTTCGGCTATGGCTACATTAGCACGCCTGAAATCTGATCTAGAGGAGCTTTCTCGAAAAGGTTTTAGCAAATTCTTTCTCAGCCTGAGAAGTTTACTGGGAGGACACAACATAAGGATCTGACCTTTGATGGTGAAAAAAGACCAGTCACACTCGAAGCTGCACATCTTTCACCTGGCAACTCCATGATTCGAGGATTGATTGGTGACTCCGCTGGTTCAGAATGGAGAAAATCCTAGCTCGGAGGTTTTCTCCTTTTAATTTTTCTACTATTCTTGGTTTTCCTAATGTTGTCCCTTCTCCGGATGGATGGAGTGATTATTTGCCCATATTTAGAGAGCATGAAGAGGACAACCCCGCTCAGCATCTCTGTGAGTTTCATGAACTCATGCATCAGTGGGAGATACATCATGAGGATGTATTATTGAAAATGTTCATGTTCTCGTTAGCAGGGTATGCTCATAAATGGTATCATTCTTTACCCCCTTCTAAAATTTCTTCACTTGCAGAATTTCATGTAGCTTTCACCGCCTATTGTCAGAAGCTTTATCCCTCTGAGTTAATTTCTCATAACTGTTGTGAGGGATACAACAACCGTATACAAGATAGAGCTGCTTCTTACATAGGTTGTGAGGATGATCCTGATGAATTGGATCAGAAATTAGTCCTTTCTCATCCCCATTCATCTGCATTAGAGGAAGTTTATGAGAGTGATGGATGTCGGGAGGAAGAAGATGCTTCGGGCGGAGTTATGGAGATGATAAAATCTATCACTGCCAGACTAGACATGTGGGAAGCTAAATGATGTGCAGAGGATTTTCCATCCTTCGAAGAAGATGCTTTTGGTATCTCTACCATGGATGATAATGAAGATCCTAGGGTGGAAGAAGATGCTTCAGGCAGAGTTATGGAACAGATAAAATCTCTCACTACCAGACTAGACAGGTGGGAAGATGAATGATGTGCAGAGGATTTTACATCCTTTGAAGCAGATGCTCTTGGCATCTCTTTTGAAGAGGATATTGAAGATTTCATAGCTGCATTAGTCTTTTCCCCTGATGAGCCTACTGTCTCAGATTTAAAGGAAGAAGCCATTGTGGAAGAGGATTGTTCTCTTTTCCTTCATGAGATTTCCCATGACGTATTTACTTTTGGGATTGAATTGAAGGATCAGGAGATCGTTCCTTTTTTACAAAATGGGGGAGTTTTGTGCTCACCCAACTTTGATGATCATTCTAGTAAAGAGAAGACTGCGAAGCCTTCTCCTCTATTCACAAATGAAGGACATGGCGAGGAAATCAGCCTTGCTCAGCAACATGACGAGGAAAAGAGCTTTTCCACGGGTCCTGTTTATGGCCATTATGAATTTGACCCATGGGAGAGCCAAGAAGAAGAAATCCTCCCAGATATGATTGTGTCTAATAGAGGATACGATGATGAAGGCTGTAAGGATGGAAGTATGGAGGAAGAAGATGCTCTGAGTGAACTGATGAAGTTTCTCTCTGCCTATCTAGAAAAGTTGGGATCTGAAGACAATGAAGAGGATTTTCCAATCCTTGAGGTAGATGTTCTTGGCATCTCTTTTGAATAGGATATTGAAGATTTCATAGCTGCATTAGTTTCTGCCCCTAATGAGCCTGTTGTCTCAGATTTAAAGGAAGAAGAGATGGCAGAAATGGATGGTTCTCTTTTTCTTCATGAGATTTCCCATGATGTGTTTACATTCAGGGTCGAAATGGAGGATCATGAGATTGTTCCATTTTTTCAAAATGGAGGAGTTCTGTCCTCACCCAACTTTGATGATTATTTGGAAGAGGAGCAGCAAGAGGAGAAGTTTGCCTTATGTCTGAAGCCAGTCAACGAGAAGCCACCGCCTGAGATCACACGACCTACGTCAGTTGTCCACCCACCTGTGCTTACCAGATATATTCAGCCATGTGTGAACAACTGTGTAGCAAAGGAGGCTTCTTATCACCAATTTTTTGGAGTTTGCCACTAGTCCTATGAGCCTGTGAAGGAATACGTGGAGTTGTATTTCCTTCACAATTTGGAGCCGCCCTAGTTCATCTCAACTTCAATCTGTAAGGAGGAGTTGAAGAGCGTAATCGTTCTACTATCACGGTTACACCATCTGTTGGTGATCATCAATAGAAGGAAGGAGATTCTATTCAGGAATTTTCTTGGATGGCTATGGTGGAAGTTTGCTTTCACCTAGCCCCATGTAAAGGATTTTACTAGTTTAGGACTGTACATAGATAAGCTCTTTTTGAGCATGTATGTTTATTTTGTTTTTCTTTTACTTTTACTTTTTGGCCTATATTTTCAGCAGGGTGTTTCGAGCTTGACTCCATAGCCCAACAACAAGGCACTGAAGCTGCAAAATGAGTTCTTAGAGCATCACAGGGACAACTCTATCCCGCATGGATCCTAATGTCAGCGATATTTCTTGTAAAGGGGTGTTTTCCTAAAATATAGGCCCCTTTGGGTGGAAAATGCATACAAGTGGGGAAAAAAATCCACTTACCCTAAGTTTGGGGTGCAAATGCGCGTTTCATTAAGCAGCGGGCAAATCTGGGTGGCCAGAATCTGCGCACCGATATCTACGGTCAATGTTGGATTTTAGAGCCCCCTCGCCATTCTACCTTTAAAGCGGAGCGGGGGGGGGGGTCCGGAATCAGCCGCGCATCTCTTAGCGGCCTAGATTGGGGGACCTCGATCTATGGTCAAGGTTGGATTCCGGCCCCCCCTTGCCATTCTACCTTTAATAAGGGGGGGGGGGTCCGGAATTAGTGGCTTAAAGCGCCCCCCTCCTTATCACATCTCCGACTCCCTCCACTTACCACCTTCCACCATGTGTCTTCCACTCAGTGCCATCCTGACCCACCTTATTCCCATTTCCTCACTCCCACTTGCCACCTCTTGCCATGTGCCTCTCTCTCTCTCCCATCCACTTCCACCTGTGTCGTGTCCTCACTCCTTGACCTGTCGCATTGTGACCTCCTTGTCACCTTTCACGACACATCGCCTCATCATCTGGTGTCACATTATTTGTTTCTTCGCCACCTGGTGCTTCCACCTCAATGCCTCCCGTCTCACCCTCACAGTGTTTATGCCATTTCCCCCATCAGACCCTCATCCACATCCACCATATGAGTCCCCTCATAGTAGTCCAATGAAGAAACAATGACCAAAGGGAGACTGCCACGTCCTACAGATGCAAGGTTGACCAAGCTTTTCCTGATCCCGAGAAAGCAGTTATTGAGGCAGTTGATGGTGGTTGAACGTTGTCTCCTTCCATAAATAGAAGGCCAGGAAAGGACAAAGCGTAGAGACAGATTGTCAGTCTATCCTGACAAGGATCGCGTTTGACAAAAGACTGCATGGGCAGTCTACCCAACATCTACATGTGCAGCCTGACAAAGAAGCTCCTCGACGTCAAGCATTGAACTCATAATGTGATCGTGCCTTCAACGCCTGAGTCAGTTCCAAGTATATGTAAACATTTTTTCCATTTTTATATCCATCGATGGTAGAGGTAAGCTTCCAATGGTAAATCTTTAACAAAGCCTCGGGTTCTCTGGTTATACAATGATATTTTGAGATTTCTTGTTTAATGGCGGCCAACCTTCTTCTTTCCTCGTTCCTCTGAATCTTAAAGAGCCCGGGTATGGATGATCCAGTTGGGTGTTGTTGTAACTATATGATGTATGTTTGATTGTATTAGTTCTGCAATGTTTGAGGTTTACTTCGAAGTTTCTCTGGTCTGAGAGGATCTCCTAACCGAGACTTTTCCCCCTTTCTTTCCTTTCACTTACTCACCACTATGCAAATTTACTGGCTTAAGTTGAATCAAGACCTTGCATGTCCTTGCTGTTCCAACCCAGTTTTCTGAGTGAGCGATATCGTTCTGAGTTTACTTCCATTTGATCACCCTCTTTATAAACAAATCATGACATAAACTGATGGGCGTCGGGCTCTGCTCCTGCTGCAATCCAGGAGTGACTTCCAATGCCAACACCCAGAATTCCTATTATAGTGGTTCCTTAAGTCTCTACAACCTCCTATTTCAAAGGATGTTTCTACATCTGGGGTTACATATGAGGAAGAAGAGGTTTTCAAAGCCAAACAATTAGATCTTATATATGCTCATTCTGGAATGTTATACGAGATTCTTCCTGACACACTGAGGTCAAACTATGACCCTAGACAAAATCCCAGACCTCATGCCGATGGCATTGTATGATCCGCCAATGTGAAATCTGTAGATTCTGTGACAAGCCATTTGAAAGAGTTGTCTCTAAACCAGTCTGCAAGAGGTCCAACTTTGTCTGTGTCTTCCAACCCCACTCAGTCAGTGGATGTACATTCCATGAAATTGTCGACCTACCCAAATGGTAACCAACAACTAGGCTGTTCCACATTATTTTCATCACCACTATGACTGTTAATGATGTAAACCTATATGTTTCCTTCATAGGGGTCAGTGGCCTGAATTCCTGAAGAAAGAAGGGAGAAGAAATTTTCCTGAGAGAAGAAATTGGATTTTCCTTTGTAAAAATCCTATTAAGGAGGATTTTCGCAGGCTGCTCTATAAACAGGGTGCAAAAATTCCTGATTTCCGTAGGTTTCTCTATAGCTAGGGTGCAAAATTTCCATAGAATGCACTATAGCTAGCATGCGGTGGCCTCCGTACGTGGAAAAAATGAACATTTTATCGATGCTTCTAGAAGGATAAGCTTCTATGGTGAGGTGGCCTCCGATTGGTTTGGAGCTTACTCGCTTTCATGATTTAGTGGGATCATCCTAACCTTCTCACCTTGTCCTCTTCAACTTATAAAAGGAGAGGAGCTCTCATGGGGAAAGTTAGCTTGTTTGAGTTGAATTTGGCTTGAGATTGTTAGCTTGGTTAGATTGCCTTTGAGATTTTCTTTGTCAAGATAGATTGTGAGTAGCTATTAGATCCATGGTCTCAGAATCCTTGGAGCAAGAAGTGTGTGGGAAGCAAGGAATCGTTAGAAGGAACCTTACGACATCAAGGCATCCGGTTGTAGTCTCTCTTCCTATTCTTAATATAATACAGTGGCATGCTTCTTTCCCATAGAATTATATTTATTTTATTGCATAATTCCTTGATCATATGCATAGGTTGTCATTGAATATATTCTCTCTTCTTTCACTTTGGTTGGTTTGTGTCTCATTGCAGAATCAATATCACAAGAGCACTAGAGCGAAGCGAGGACAACAAAGACATAAGGAAGCGATATTAAAAGGTATGTCACCCATCCTTTATTTGATGATAGATTCGATAATTGTAACTTAGGGAAAGCGTCATTTCCTTTCATGTTTTGTTCTAGATCTAGGTGGATATAGGGAGATTAGTTTATGTCCGCATTTACCGATTTATCCGATAACAAAATTGGCGAATCCACTGGGGAACATAATGTTTTCCTGGTTTTCCTTGTTTTCTTGCTTTGATTGTTTGGTTTCTATTTTATGAGTCACTGGGAGATCCATATTGACTCTTTGAATGATAAAATTCACTGGAAAATCTTCTTAATTTTTATTTTTTTCCATTTTTATTTGATTTCCGCACCCTACTTTGAGGAACAATGCGACGATTAGGAATTTCCGCACCCTACCTATTTAGACCAGTGTGGAAAATCTGTACCCTACCCTTTTCTAGCCAACAGAAATAAGGGATTTCCACACTGTGTTATTCTATAGCCTGCGGAAATTGTGAAAATTTTGATTTTTGATGGTTTTTTCCATACCCAGACCTTGGATTTGGTTTTGGGGTGATTTTTTGGGTTTGATTATGATCTGTTTATGGTTTGCTTGATAGCTTTGAAACTACTTTGGGCCATATTTTCTTTGTTTTATTTTGGAAGATTTAGTCTCTTGCTTTGAGTGTCTTTCAGTTACAAAGCACTGTCTTCTCTTTAGAATTGTTTGGTGAAAGAACTTCTTTTTCTTTTATTGAATAGTTTGTGTTAAAAAAGAAAATTGTTTGGGTTGCTTTGTTTCATGTCGATTTTCTATTTCTTTTAGCTATATTTGAAACAAAAAGTTTTAATTTCTTGCTTTATATTAGATATGGGGAATCCTTTCATTTGAAGTAGCGAAATTGCATGATTCTTGGCATTTTTTTGGTCTTAAATTCTGAATTGCATGAATCGTGTATTGGTGTACAGTCTATCTTGCTCATTTCTTGAAGATATTGATATTGATGGGTTTTAAAATTTTGGGACATTGGGCATATGGGAATGATAAATGTTTTCTCCTTCTCTTAGCATAGCTTTCATCAAAATGAAAAGATTGCATCTTCATATCTTTGCATAACTTTAGAGTCGGTCAAAACATGATATTGTCCATGCCATTTTCCTCTTGAGTAACAATAGCCATAAAATAAAGTGCTTATAAAAATTGATTAGACATTTTTATATTTTTTGGTAGCAAACCTACATTAGATTAGTTGTAGGGCTTTGGAATAGGTGTGAAAAATAACTTTCCAAAGCTACAAACAAACATAGAATCTCGCGTTAGGGAGCGGTGAAATCCACTTGCTACATTTTGTCCTGGGAAGCCCTTCTCACACAAGGGTCAATCACGAGGCTGCATTGAGACTGACAGAGTTACTCACCCTACTTTGTTGGTCTTGGTGTAGAGATTGCGTGTATTATGGGGGTCGCTTGAAGGTATACTCACAATGATGAGTGGAATCCTTTCAAGTTGATTTTGGGCTAGATACCCCACGTTTGCATGTGGATCAGACTGTCGACTGTTTCCCCAGGAATCACTGTAGTAGTTGGTAACCTTAGTGGACTTTCTCTTTAGGTTCTTTACACAAGGTGACTGTGGAGGGGAAATTCTTCACGGTACCTTGAATCGATGTTGGCCAAACTCACTCGGGCTCCTTGGAGGGTATACCCATGATTATGTGTAGGAGCTTGCACCAGGGTGTAAGTTCGTTAAGTAGGTCGTCAACGTAACTTTTCCAGCCACTCTATCTCAACCCCTTCTTACTTTGTTCCCACGATGTTGGATTTCATCACCAACTAGTGTGCTCATTGTGAGAAGGTTTTGTTTTCTTGCTTGCTTACTAGAGTTTTCATCGTGTGTTGTTTGTTCTCCCAAGCAACCTCTAGGTTGGATATTTATTTAATGGCGTCTGTTCCTGGAACGACCAATGAAGGAACCCCTGTTCTAGGGGAACATTTTTTTTTCCTTCTTACAGGAACATTGGTCCTCCTCACATCGCTACTTTGAGCCTTCTAGGCCTCACAATTGGATTACCAGTATGGTGTTTTTCCACTCAGGTAATCCCGAATGCAACTAGTGCTTCTGTTATAAGCACTCCCCCCCAATAACATCAACCTCATGTTGATCCTTCACCTTCTTCACCTTCTCCACTTGCAATGTCTTCTTCCATTTCATCTTCTTCATCGAGTGAAAAATTTGAAGCTAGTAACTCAGTGGATAAGAAGAAGAAGAAAAATAAGAAGAAGAAGAAGAAAAATAAACAAGGATCTAAAATTACAACCACTGTCGCACGTGTTGGAAAGAAGCCAGTTACTTTTGATCATGCTGGGAGTGTTGATGATGCCAATATCACCCAAACAACCCGTAAACCCAGGTACACTTGCAGGATTTGTAAGGGTATCCATCTTCTTAAATATTTCCCTCGTCTATCCAAGGTTATAGAAGTATGGTCTACACACCCTCGCCAACCCATGTCATCAGCCTCTGAACAACATGCTAATGACTTCCCGCCAACTAGTCACGATGTCGTTGGGAAGAAGAAAAGTTGAGTCAAGTTCCTTTGTATGTTATGAAAAGGGCTTCATCTAACTCATCGTTGCCCTCATATGGAAGAAGCCTCGAAATTCCTGGAAGACATGACTGTTTCACAACCTCAACTTCCAGTTTCTTATCACAAGCTTACTCTCGACCCACCTATAGTTGATGGAATGATAAATTTGGTCCCTTCGTCGATTATTCTGGTTGATCATGTCATCAATATGGTCACATCCTTAGTTGAACCAGTTGACAAAGTGGTCGATCCGATCCCATCCTCGGTCGATCCCACTCTCCCGTTAGAGAGTGAAACCCAAGTGGTTGATTCAATCCCATCTTCGGTCAATCCCATTCTCCCGTTAGAGAGTGAAACCCAAGTGGTTTATTTTATCCCATCTTAGGTCAATCCCACTCTCCTATTAGAGAGTGAAACCCAAGTGGTCGATCCATTTCCACCCGTCGACCCCATTCTCCCCTTGGAGAATGAAACCCAAGTGGTCGATTTGATGTCATTATCAGTCGATCCTACTCTCCCTCTCGAGAGTTAACCTGATACTACCCAAGTTTTTCTCGTTGATATAGACTCTACCACGTTGGGGGGTATTACTCCTTCTCCCATGGAACCTCCTCCAAGTAATGAGGCCATCCGTTTTGATTGGGGTGTGCTAACCGGACCTTGTCTTCTCTCTCACATTCCTTTCTATATTACAGTACAAGTTTGTGGTTGGGACGTTCCTCAGATGCTAATAGATGAAGGTGCATCTATTAGTATTTTTTCCTCTCTTGCTTGGCAAGCTTTGGTTTGTCCTCAGCTTGCACCAATTATGCAAAATCTACGATCTTTTAACAGAAGAACCAGTCAACCTTTAGGGACCCTTCCTCAGTTTACTGTAACTTTGGGAGGGAAAAATGTCTTTATTTATGTCATGGTAGTCCAAGACCCCTTGGATAATAAGGAGTGGAGTGAATTAATGAAATATCAAACTGCTCACAGAACTTGATCAAAGGATCAGACTTGAAATATGCAACATTATCATTGATAATTCTGCTAGGAGAGCCAAACCTTGCTATGATATCCTCCAGGAAACTAATGATTACCTTGTGTGAAGCACTCCTGGTGGGGATGGCTTATATACATTTGGTGAAATAATATGTTACAGTCAATATCCATCTATGTTCACCACTTGAAGCAGGATGAATTTCCCCAATGAATTCCAATCCCCATTACTGAAAGGGTGTTGAAGGTACTACAGGCTTTAGTGGCAAGGATTTGAGCTGTTGCTTTCCAAATTTTTGACATTTGATATAGGCTCTGATCTCCCTGCAGACATTAGTGAATAAAGTGGGCTAGTAGTACCCAACCCTAATAATTTTGTAGGCTATGGTCTTCCAGAAATGATGTCCCCCACATAGGCTGCTATGAAAATCAAACATAATTATTCGGGCCTCCTGTGGATCCAGACATCTCAGAAGCACTCCTATAGGGTATTTCCAATACAATACCTGGTCAATAAGGCAATATATGATTTCTTTGAGCTTTAAATATATTTCCTTTCTCTTCCCCATTCCATCAGGGGGCTTTAATTTTTACAGAAAATATAATATGTCTCCATACCAGGTGCATTCTGCTAGTGGTAATCTATCCTAAGAGATTTTGTTATACAACTCTGCTTGGTGATTTTTTGAGAAAATGATGATGAATTTAACCTCTAGATCCTTACAATTGGATTCATCCAACAGCTTGGCTAAACCCTGACCTTTAACTAGCTTGGTGGGTTTATTTCTAGATCAAACTCAAGGATTTTGGCAATCCATTTGCTCCTCTCATCTATGTCCGAATGAATAAGAATGACCTTCACAAAAGTTGAAGGAACATATGCAATGAACTTTGAGTGAAAGACATAGAATCTGAAATCTTTGAGATGTTTCACCAAGGCATAGGCTTTCTTTTCCATGATGTCATATCTAATCTCTACATCCATCAATGCCTTTCTAAAAAAGGAGATAGGATACTCCAATCCCTCAACAGTCTTCTGGAGAAAACAACTGCTACTATATCAAAAAAAGAAAAAGAGAAAAATAGAAAATATTTAGAGTAATCGGGATTGATAATCATAGGCGCTTTAGTCAATGCTTTCTTGATCTGTTCAAAAAACATTCTAGACTCGACAACCCAGTTTACTTCATTTCCCTTCCTAAGCATGGCTGTTATGAGTTTCACCATTTTAGCAAAATTGGAAACAAACCTCCTCAGAAAGTTAATCTTACCCAGAAAAGACTGGACTTCTTTCCTAGACCTTGGGAGTGATAAGGTTTGGATTGCCTCCACCCTGCTGGGGTCGATTCTGACTCCCTCATTTGATACTATGTGCCCTAGTAA
Source organism: Picea engelmannii (assembly GCA_009831015.1). NCBI lineage: Eukaryota > Viridiplantae > Streptophyta > Pinopsida > Pinales > Pinaceae > Picea > Picea engelmannii. The sequence goes on along the minus strand of ML790635.1, from coordinate 101,312 downwards.
TTTCCCTTCCTTCATGGAAAATAATGATTTCTTGGGATATAAAGAGAGACCAAACCTTCTTCATTTTAAGAAGACCTTTCTCAGATGATAACAATGCTCTTTATCAGATCTGGAGAAGACTGTTATGTCATCCATATAGATGACCAAAAAATTATCTTTTTCTCCAATGAAGGCTATGTCCATGGCTCACTGGAATGTTTCTCCTGTGTTCATTAATCCAAAGGGAATTTTGGCATACATGAATGTGCCCCAAGGAGTGGTGAAGGATGTCTTTTCTCTATCTTCAAGCATGAATGATATCTGATGGTAGCCCGAAAAGCCATCAATCATGGAAGTTTTGGAGGCACCTGTTACCCTTTGTAATATATGGTCCATCTTTGGCAAGGGGTAATTGTCCTTCTTTGAGCTCCTATTCAGATTTCTGAAATCGACACAGATTCTGATTTCTCCACTTTTCTTTCTCACTGGGACCAAATTGGCTACCCATTCTAAATATCTTAGGGGGACAATGATTTGGGCATCCAACAGATTCCTGACCTCCTTCTCCATGATAAGCAGTAACATAGGATTTATCTGTCTCAACTTCTGCCTAAATGGTTTGGATTCTTCCTTCAATGGGATCTTGTGCTCTATAACACTGATGTCATATGTTTTGAGGTCTTCATAGGTCCAAGAAAATACATCAGAAAATTATTTTAATAGCTCATTATACTCAGTCATCTTCTCCTTTGACAAGATATTAGACAACCTGAAAAACTTTGGCTTCTCCTCTGTGCCAATATTGCACTCAGCCACATCAACATCATCCTTTAATATTTTTCCCTTTACTGCCACATCATTTCCATAAAAAAGCCTTTCCAAAGGAACTAGTCCTTTGGGGATGTGATTGCTAGGCAGCTGAAAAATATGATGATCAACAATCTTGTTCAAAAAATCATCAGCATAGGGATCGGCTTCAGAAGAGGGGTTTTGATCAATGTGCAATGCTGAGAATTCCTCAACAGTCTCCAGGAATCTTTTGATTTCAAGATCATCCTCAAAAACCTTCCAATGTTTGACATTGTCAGGTATGGATGGCCTATATTTCACTTCTGTATCATACCTAATCTTGGGTGGAAGAGGGACTCTAAAATTGCTCGCTAAAATAGCCAGGGAATCGGCCACAATGTTTTCTCCTCTTGGAATAAATGATATATTGAAAGCTAGGAAAAAACTGTCAATGAGTCCCATACTTCGTTTCTGTAACTCCTAAGCCGAGGGTGTTTGGCATGATAAATATTTATGATTTGCTGAATAATCATCTCAGCATCACCAAACACAGATATTTCTTTAATCCCCATGTACTTTGCAGCCCTTAAGCCCAAAACAAGAATCCTCGTACTCTGCCACATTATTGGTATATTCAAACTCTAACTTGTATGACAGAGATATAGTTTCCTGAATAGGGGAAACAAAAACTACTCCAACAACAACACCACCTCTTGAAGAAGCTCAATCAAAGAAAATTTTCCATACATCAGTAGTTGGAGGAGAGTCTTCAAGGAGGGTGAAGGACTTCTTTCTGATCTTAAGGGGAGACTCAGGGGTATTAGTGAGTTGTAACAAGCTAGATCCCAAGTCAGTCTCAATGGAAAATATGGGATGATTGGTGGGGTCTGCTTCATCACTGATGATGTAGGCCAACTGAGCTTCTCTATACAATCTTCTGTGCTCCCCTCCAAAGACTAGAATGGTAGCATATGTGAGGGCAATTTGTAGTGTTCCCCCAAGCCTTTTTATCCAATATCTTGACAATATCATGCCAAACTTGGGAGGTACATCAACTATCACGATATCCATGACCATACTTTTCATGGGCAGCTAGAACAAGGTTACCACCAGATCTTTGATGACCCCAAGACATTGCACCCTCCTTGAATCAAAAGAGTACAAATCATGATAATATTTTATGACTTCCAGCCCAAGTTCTTCCATGAAATTTTTGGGCATGAGATTATGGGAATCCCCTGAATCCATCAGACAATTATGAAGAACCTTATCATGTATGTTCAGTGATGTGTAGAAGGGAGGGGATGAGTCATCTCTATATTCTACCATAGGACCTAATATGACAATTGGCTTTTCATCTTGGAGATTCACTGAGTCTGTGGAATGGTAGGATGGTTTAGGCTACAGTAGCTTAGAGAGGGACCTTTTGAATTCTTCATGTTTGACTAGCTCTGAAATGGGCATAGGAATTCTAATTTTTTGAATTTCATGCTCAAAGTTAAAGGAGGAAGGAGGCTTCATAATTTATCGCACCGTTGGGACAGGGTATTTGGCTATTGGTGAGGGATTTTGAGTTTTCTTTTCCTTGGTGATATTTTCTGCATGCTTAACTGGTTTCTCTACTATGAGAGGCTGATCAGGGATGTCAGACTTCCCTTCTTTCTTCTCTGATCAAAGGTTATATTTATTGGGACTGCTACTAGCTTTCTCCCCCTTACTCAACTCATTTATTTGACCGTTCATGAGGGACTCGTCATAGGCATATTGAGTCAAATGGGGAAAAGGGGAGGTGTCTCCAATACAATGAATTTCAGGGTCAAGCTCTTGTTTTAGAGAGGAGTCTGGATTCTCTGATTGCTTCTATCTCTGTCTCTTTTCTCCCTTGGCATGATCTGAGGAGCATTGTTGTTCGGCCTTCTGAAGTTGCCTCTATTATCAATGTTTTGGGGATTTTCGTATGTCTGCTTCCTCCATTTTAATTTTCTCCATCTCTGCAGACAAAGACTTTACCATCTTGGTCAATTCATCTACTTGAGGGTGATCTATAGAATAACCAGAGGTTGAGGCCTCAGATATCCCTCTTCCCTTGTCTCTATCAGATTTTCTTCTGAGCCTATTAACTGCCAACACATTGGATTCTACTTCCAGGTCTTCATCTTGCATGTTAGCCAAGGAATTAGCTCTTCTTTCTCTGAGCATGAGGAAGAAATAGGGGTAAAAGGCACTAGAATAAGTGATTTTGGTAGACGCTTCTGAGGGTTTTATTTCAGCAGGGATCTTATTGTACATCTTATTGAATCTCTTGGAGAAGTCAAAGACAAACTCTCCTTCCTTTCTCTTCAAGGAACCAAACTCTGTCATATAATACATGAAATCGTTTTGATCTCCCCACTATCTCAAGAAGGAATTATCTAGAGCTTCAATCCCAACAATAGATCCAGGGGTCAGTCCCCTAAACCATTTCCTCACCTCACCATCAAGACTTTGGACAAATACTCTCATCCAGACATCTTTATTTCCAATGTTCAGGTTGTCTGCATAACTGCAGAAGGAAACAATATGCTCTTCAATAGTTATGTCCTCCTCTCCAATGAATTTAGGCATATACTTCAAGTAATATACAACAGGGAGAGGATTCATGGGCTGAGGTAAGACCAGAGGGGAATACCTCGTAGCCACTATGACATCCATTATGTTTATAGGGGATGAGAACCTGCCATAGAGATATTAGGTGGAGGAGAAGTAGGGGGAGAAGGGTTTTAGCCTGGGGAGACTGGAAATGAGCTTGCAGGAGGGAAAGGGATCAATAGAGGATTTGAAGAAAAGGCTACAGGGATTAAGGGAACAAAGGTTGGTGTGGGAACAACAGTAGCAACAGTAATAGGGGAAGGGATGATAAAGCCTGGGGTGGGAAAATTTTCTGAATTTATGGGTCTAGACCAGGCCACAATGTTAGGGGAGATAGGAGTGACAATGGTCTCTCCGTCTAATCCAATACTAGGAGGAGAAAATTCAACAGGAACACTCCTGAAATTTATAAAATGAGAAACTCCAACAAGAGGTCTAATAGGACACTGATAAACAAATATTGGAGTCTCAAACAGAGGGTAGTGAGAATTATCAGAAATACCTGGTTCGACAGTAGAAGCTCCTTCTCTGAGGCAATTTCCCTTTCTGATAAGCTTCTCTAGATCTACTTTAGTTGTTTTCAAGGGAAATTGAGGGGTAGACCTCGTGTGCCTGCCTCTGGAAGCCACAACTGAAATAGTAGGTTCCCCAGTGGAGTCGTCACAAGAAAGTCACCAGGTGCATAGTAGCAATCTTGGAGGGATTTGATGCCTGATGCACCTTCAGAATCAAAGGATCAATGTCGTTCAATACCGGGGAAAATCTTCAACTTCGTCCCCAACAATGGCGCCAGAAATGTTAGCACCATGAGTCACTCCTAGATTGCAGCAGGAGTAAGCCCGATACCCATCAGTTTATATGTCATAGGTTGTTTATAAAGGGTGATCGAATGGGAGTAAAATCAGAACAATATCATTTTAACTTAGAAAACTGGGTTGGAAATACAGAGCTAGGTGAGGTCTTGATCTAACTTAGGCCAGTAAGTTTGTATAGTGGTGAGTAGGTGGAGGAAAAAAAAGAGAGGAATGAAAGTCTACTCTGGAAATCCGGTCTTCCAGTAGCCTTTGGAGGAAAAGTCTCATATATGATATCCTCTCAGATCCAAAAACTTTAAGAAACTTAAAATGCTGCAATAACCAATATAATCAAACCTACATTATACAGTCATTACAACACCCGACTGGATCATCCATTCTCAGGTTTTAAGAGTCAGAAGAAAATAGTAAGGAAGAGGTTGGTTGCCATTAAACAAGAAGTCTCAAATATTAGTCTATAACTAGAGAACCAGAGACCTCACTAAAAATTTACAATTGGGAGCTTAGCTCTACCATTGATACTAACAAAATGGAAAAAATGCCTACATATACTTAGAACTGGCTCAGTTTCCTGAAATGCAATCATGACATGCATTCAAGGATTTACGTTGACGAGCTTCTCTAGCAGGCTGCACATGTAGACGTTGGTCAGACTACCCATGTAGTATTCTTGTTGGACGCGATCTATGTCAGTCCAGATTGACGGCCTACACCTGCGCTTTGTCCCTCTCTGGCCTTCTATTTAAGGGAGGAGACAACGTCTCACCCACCTTCCTTATTTTCATTAAGTTCTGCCTTGGGATTGGAGAGGCCCAAGTCAAATCTTCTCCTGGACAACGTGGTGACCTTCCCTTAGTTGTTGCTTCTTCGTTGGACTACTACGAGGGGACCCAATTGACAGACATGGATGAGAATCTTGACAGGGATGATGATGCCAACGTTGGGAAGGTGAGACGAGGAGCACCCATGTGTTCAGGCAAGACAAGTGGAGGGTGACTTGGAAAGTGCAGGCGACGGAAGGTGTGCACATTGCGCTAAGATAGGTCATAAGTGGAGTGGCATGGGGAAATGATGTGAGGCTGTGGTAGTGGATAGGATGGGACCAACTTCCAGGGAGGGTGTGAGCGGAAGGACACTTGGAAAGAGATGATAGGCGGGAGTGACAAGGGGCTATGGCATAGCAGTGAGTGGAGGACAGGTGTAGTGTAATGAGATGGGGAGTGGGAGTGGAGGATGTGATGGGTGGAGGTGAGGGACAGAGTAGGAGACATATGTCAGTAGGAGGCTAGAGCGGTAAGTGGAGGAGGTATGTGGTATATCGGAGGGGGGGGGTAGGTGGCAAGAGGTTTTAGGGGGGGGGTCCAACATCACGAGGAGGCGTCATGATAGTGAGGGGCACATGATCTAAAACCACCATATCGGATCCCCCCCATTAAAGGTAGAATGACAGGGGGGGGGTCCTAAATTGAACCTACGTCATAGATCTGAGTGTGTAGATATCAGCCGCTCAGATCCATACACCTCTTAAAATAAAGTTCTCGATCAAAAAACTTAGGATAAGTGGGTTTTTAGCCCACTTCTTGTCATTCTTTTGCCATGGTGTCCATTCTGAAGGAAGAACACATCCTTTACCAACATATGTGATAACAAACGATATTAAGCATATATTCGAAGCTTATCTTGACGATCTTGCTGCTCACTCTCATAAGAGAGTGGATCACCCTAAGCACCTTCGACTAGTTTTTGAATGATGTTGTCATTATCGCATCCGATTGAACCCTCATAAATGCCTCTTTTGCGTTAGGTCTAGACGTCTTCTAGGATTTTTAGTCTCTGAGACTGGGATCATGGTAGATCTGTTAAAGGTTGAGGCAATACTTTGATTGCCTTCCTTGTGCATTATTCAACAACTTCAAGGTTTACAGGGGAAAGATAACTTTTTACGTCGGTTTATAGTGAACTATACCAATATTACTAAGGTTTTCATGCGTCTTTTGAAGAAGGACACCCCTTTTATCTGGGATGAGCGAGCCCAAGAATCCTTCGATGCTCTAAATAAAGCCTTGGTATCGATGCCTCTGCTAAAGTCTCCTGACTATAGTAGAGATTACTTTCATTATGTCACCGCGTCTAAAGAGATGATTGGTATGGCCTTGGTTCAGGAGGATGATGAGCTCCATGAGCATGTCATCTACTATCTTAGTCAAAACTTAGTTGGTCCTGAGCTCAAATATTCTCATGTTGAAAAGATAGCTTTGGATGTCGTTCACGTAGTCCAACAATTATGCCATTATATATTGATTTGCAAAACTATTGTGGTTTCCAATGTCAATCCATTTAAATACGTCCTTAATAGGCGTATCATATGGGGAAAGTACAATAAATGGATTTTCATTTTACAAGAATTCAATCTCGATTTCGCTTCTGTGAAATCCAAGAAATCACTAGTCTTTGCAGAGTTAATATATGACTTCCCATGATTGGAATAGGATGTTATTCATGTTGATTATTTTGGGGATGAACACATTTTCCTTGTCTCGTCCTCCGACGCCTAGTATGGAGACATTGTTCTCTATCATCAAACTTTGAAGTTCCCTCAGCATCTCTCACAAGATGACTGATGACGTATATGATACCAAGTTAATAATTACCTTATCATCGATGACACTCAGTATGGTCAAGGAATAGACAATATCATGCATCATTTTTTAACTCACAAAGAAGCCGAGTTAGTTCTAAATGATTGCCACAATGGGGCTTATGGTGGTCATCTATCTGGGCTTGCAAAATCCTAGAGAATTTTGTGAGTCGATTATTTTTGGCTGTCTATATTTAAATATTGCGTTGAAGCGGTCAAGAAGTGTCACCCCTTCCATGTGTTCACTCAAAAAATGTGCTCCCATCCAACCCCTCTCCATCCAGTCATTACTATCGGTCCATTCACCAAGTGGGGGGGTGGAATTTGTGGATTGAAACCCAACTTTGGCATGGGGGAATAAACACATTATCGTGTCCATAGACTACTTTAATAAGTGGGCTGAGGTCATGCCTATAGTTAAATACAATGGGAATATTGTTTCCTTCTTCCTATTCAATCAAATTATTGCCAGGTTCGACATCCCGAGTGAGATTGTCACTGATCATGGTAGTCACTTTCAGAATGAAATTATGGAAGAGCTAGCATCCAAACTAGGGTTTAAGCATGGTCATTATTCCTCTTACTACCCCCAGGAAAATGGATAGGTAGAGGCCGTAAACAAGTCTTTCAAGACCATTTTGCAGAAAACTATCAGCCAGAGAAAATTTGACTGGCATATCATGTTATATCCCGCACTTTGGGCATATCGAACCTTGGTCAAGACTACCACCAGATTTTCTCCTTTCCAGTTAGTACACGGTGTGGATTTGATATTACCTATTGAACGTGAAATCCCTTCTCTTATATTGGCAATTGCACTCCTACCTAACACTTCCGATCTTGAACGATGCCTCGTGCACCTAGAGAGCCTTGACGAGCAACATCGAGATACCTCTACGACTATCGAAGTGAATAAAAGACGTGTCAAGGTCCAATATGATAAGTCTGTTTGTACTCGGTTGTACGCTGAGGGTGAGTTGGTCATGTTATATGATCAAGACAAAGAACCATTGGGGGCAGGCAATTTCAAACCCATGTGGCACGGTCCCTATGTTGTGCGATGTGTCTTAGAAAAAGGAGCCTATGAACTAGAATATTATGAAGGGAACATGTTGGTTGAGCCCATGAATGGGCTCTACTTGAAAAGATATTATGCTTGAGCCCCAAGCTTGGATGTAAATCTCTGTATACTAATGTAATTTAGTGTATATATCTTTTCCCTTTATTTTTTGTCTTTAGCTTACTTATCGAGTTTTCCTTTGGTTGGAATATGTCAACGGATTCTTCAGTCTACTCAAGATTTGCATATGGAGCTAGTCGTCATACAAGAAACTTGGCTTCCACCGCTTAGGTTGTTTACTCACCCGAGGGTCTACTAGTGTCTTCAGGTGTCATATGCCTAGGGCCATCCACAAATAATGTGGCTGAATATAGTGCCATTATAGAAATTTTGGGTGATGCCATTTCACATGGTATTCGCTCTTTGTAGGTTCACCTGGATTCCCAATTAGTAGTATGTCAGTTGAACGAAAGTTACCGTGTGCATGACCTTATGTTACTTTGATGATTCCTACGGGTATGCTTTTTAGAAAGATAGTTTGATTTTATTACTTATCATCACATACCTAGGAGTTCTAATTATGTATCTGATGCATATGATAATTTTGTTTTAGTTTGGCATTTGTCACATAACTAAAGAAAAGAAAACATTATTATCAATGTACACATTGTAACATAAGTAAAGCTAAAGAGCCATGTTTTTATAAATATTTCAAAAAATATGATGTTTATAGTACAAAATTGGGGCTAACACCCTCAATACACATATACAACTGACAATACAAAAATCATGACATTTATGCATGTGGTGCTGAATGTGGGTCATGATAACAAACTACGACGTTTTCGAAATGCGAAAAGAGTCGCACCCAAGCTATGGGCATGCCTACCACCTCCCGTTGTATAGCCTTCAGTAGATCCTCCACCTAAACCATCAGAATCCTTTGTGTCAAAGGAGACAGGTTGCCCTGCATGTTTTGAAAGACTCTTTCTGCTTCTCCTCCCACCGCCTCATCTCCCTGATTCCTCCGACGATGTTGTGGAATATTGTTTTGTTTTCATTGACCTACATTTGCGTCACATACCTGTCTAATTATTACTTAAACATCATCCAAAAATATTTTTGTTTTCCTATGAAAAAATACAAAAAAATGAAATATTTAAAAAACATTGACATACTTATGTCCCCGTAGGAGGTCCCTAGTGGTAATGGCATGTCAGGGTCCCCTCTAAAGTTGATCCATGCATAGGGGTAGTCATCCAGAGAAATTAAAACAAAGAGGAGGGGAAGAGGAATTACATGGTCTAGATTATTGTTGATTCCGTCACTCATAGCTCCCGCAATCACCATTTGAAGATTGGAGGTAATTTGGTCCAAAATCCACTATTTGGGTAAAAAACTAAAATGGCATAGAAAACTTGGTTTTTTCACTATCTATAGAAAAATTTTACCCAGTTTGCATAGTTCCGGATAACATTTTTGCCTAATGGACTAATACAACAGTGGATTGATTTGGTTTTTGTAGTTTTGTCTAGAGATTCTTGTGGTTTTCAGTGTTATGTCGACCGTTCGTAACTTTGGAAAGGTATTTTCGCTACCCAACATATAGGATAGGTATCCATTCCATCATGAACACTTGCATCATCCTATAACTGTCACTCATATTCCTTAGGTACAAACCCATTTTTTAGCGAAACATAACTTTCTATCTACTACTAGAAGTGTCGTTATCAAATGGTAGAGACTTACCATACATGGGTACCCTAGTTAGAACCTCTGTTTCACTCAGTGCCCATGCTGAGATTTTTTTTGAAGGACCAACATTCCCTTATAGATAATACATGAATTTATGTTGAACCTCATTTATCACTCATAAACATGTTGACCTATACCTAGAGGACTCTCAGGCAAGTTTGATTTAAGCTCTTTTCTGACTCGTTTTCAAAAAGCGAAAACATTGTCGAGTGAACTTGTCTCTTTCACACTCGTAAATTGGATTTGAAAGGACATCTATTTGGTACAAGTTTATCCATTTTTGAAACCAAGTAGACTAAGATTACGAAAAATGACATTTTTTGGTGTTAAGTTATAATTACATCTCATGCCCTTGCTTGCAGTATTGAGCCTATTGTTAGTTCTTGCTTTGCGTTATAAACCATTTTCCTCAGCAATTTTTCATCCTCAACCAAGCAGAGCCTTGTTTATATCCTTCACAGCTTGACACCCTATACCCAGGAGGGAAAATTCCCCTGAGTGTCCATCTCTTGCATGCACCTCATTGCCTTGAGCATAGGTATGTTCCACTACTGGAACTAATTTTTCTTACTTGCGACACTCGTTCCCCCCTTTGTATCATAGCATTCATTTGACTATGAAAAAAAAAAGATGTTGATTAAGGTTGGTTGTCATTGATGTCAACCCTTGAAGAAAGACC
>ML790635.1:53256-77088 GCA_009831015.1 Picea engelmannii | reverse complement strand
GACTCTTCCTCTTTCCCTTAAATAGGTATCCATTGAAAAGAAATGATTGCTTATCATATTTCATGAATATTTTTTGGAATTGAGTCATCATTCCATCAGTTTCACTTTCGTACACCCTCTGAGTAAACAACAGCCATTAAAATCAACGCTTAACTAAAATTTATCAGAATTTTTACATCTTTGTTAGCAAACCTACATTAGTTTAAGGTGTAGGTCTTTGGAATAGGTTGAAAGGATAACTTTCCAAAGCTATCGAACAAACTTAGTATCTTGCGGTAGGGAGAGTAAATTCCATTTGCAACATCTTGTCCTGGGAATCCCTTCTCACACAAGGGTCAAGCACGAGGTCACATTGATATTGGCAGAGTTACTCACCCTACATTGTTGATATCAGTGTAGAGATTGCATGTATTACGAGGATCACTCATAGGTATACCCACAATGATGAGTGGAAGCCTTTTGAGTTGATTTCGAGCTAGATACCCTGCCCTTGTGTGTGGATCAGACTGTCGACTGTCCCCCCAGGATTTATTGTTGTTGGTGGTAACCTTAATGGCCTATATTTCTAGGTTCTTACACAAGGTGACTGTGAAGGGGAAAGTCTTCACGGTACCTAGAACAGACGTTGGTCAAACTCACTCGGGCTCCTTGGAGGGTAAATCCACAATTACTATGTGGAAGCTTGCACCAAGGCGTAAGTCCGTTAAGAAGGTCACCAACGTAACTGATCCACCCGCTCTATCCCTACCCCTTCCTATTTTGATCTCCTAACGTTGGATTTCATCACCAACTAGTGGTTTGATCGTAGGAAGTTTTGTTTGATTGATTGCTTCTTAGATTCTTAGCGTGTGTTGTTTGTTTTACTTAGTGGAACTTAGGTCGAGTCAGTGTTAATGGCATCGAATCCTGGGAGTACCAATGGAGGAACCCCTTCTCCTGGGGAACCTTATACCTTTCCTTCGTTTGGAAACTTTGGTCCTCCATATGTTTCCATGCTGAGTCTTCCAGGACTCACTATTGGATTACCAGTTTGGTTGTTCCCCACTCCGGTGATCCCAAATCCTCCCAATGTTTTAGCTGCACCTAATACTTTAGATGTCGGTACACCACCCACACATCAAGCTCACATCGAATTTTCACCTTCTTTGCCCATTAAGTCTCCTTCCAGTTCTCCTTCTTTGCCTAGTGAAAGCTCTAAAGCAAGTAGCCAGGTTGATCAGAAGAAGAAGAAACAGAAAGAAAAGAAGAAGAAGAGACAGAAAAGGACAAAGTCCCCAACAACATCAGATGTTGGCTCTAAGAAACTAGTTACTGTTAATAGTACTGGGAGTGTTGATGAGGTCAACAAGATTAAAATGAAGAATCCAAAACCCAAATTCCCTTGCGGCCTTTGTAAGGGTGACCACTTTCTGAGGGATTGCCCCGGTCTTACCCAGGTCTTAGAAATGTGGTCCTCCACGTCATCGGCCTCTGTCGGTCATGTCGATGATACCCTATTACCTAGTGATGTCCAAGTTGGTAAGAAGAAGAAAACTGTCAAGTTCCCTTGCATGTTACGTAAAGTTAATCATTACTCTCACCTTTTTCCTTGCATGGACGAGGATTCTTCTCTTTTGGAAAAACTTCAACTTCCAAAAGGTTATCGTAAGATTTCCTCCAACCCATCATTGGTTGATGGACTGGTCAATCCGGTTCCATCCCCGGTCAGTCCGGTTGATCAGGTGTTCAATCTAGTTTCCTCCTCGATTGAACCACGAACCCGAGTAGATGATCTAGTTCCTTCATCGATCATCCCCGCTCTTCATCAAAAGAGTGACAACAAAGTGGTCGATCTATTTTCATCCTCAGTCGATCCCACTCTCCCGTTAGAAAGTGACACCAAAGAGGTCGATCCATTTCCACCCGTCGACCCCATTCTTCCCTTGGAGAATGAAACTCAAGTGGTCGATTCGGTTTCTCCATCGGTCGATCCCATTCCTCCATTGCAGAATGTCAAAGTGACTGATCTAGTCCCTTCCTTGGTCAGTCCCACTCTTCCTATGAAGAGTGCCAAAGTGGCCGATTCGGTTCTTCCATCAGTCGATCCCACTCCTCCTTTGATGAGTGCCAAAGTGACTGATCCAGTCCCTTCCTCAGTCAGTCCTACTCTTCCTCTGAAGAGTGCTAGAGTGGTCTATCCAAGTCCACCATTGGTTGATCCGATCCAATCATCGGTCGATCCTACTCTTCTTCTAGAGAGTAAACCTGATACTGACCATGTTTTTCTTGTTAATACGGACTCTATCGTATCAGGGGGCATTCCTCCTTCTCCTGCGAAACCCCCTCCAAGTACTGAAGCCATCCTTTTCGATTGGGGTGTGCTAACTGGACCTCGTCTTCCCTCTCACATTCCTTTCCAAATTACAGTACAGGTTCCTGGTCGAGATGTTCCTCAAACACTGATAGATGAAGGTGTGTCCGTTAGTATTTTGTCTTCTGTTTCTTGGTACGCTTTGGGTTGTCCGAAGCTTGCACCGGTTACACAGAATCTGTTAGCTTTTAACAAAAGAACTAGCCAACCTTTAGGGATCCTTCCTCAGTTTCCAGTTACTTTGGGAGGGAAAACTGTCTTTATCGATGTCATGGTAGTCTAAGACCCCTTGGATTTCTCTTTACTCCTTGGGCGGGATTATGTCTATGCTATGAAAGCTCTTGTATCCACCCTTTTTCGTGTGATATCTTTCCCTCATGATGGAAGAATTGTGACTATTGATCAACTTTCATTCATCGGCCCTGACTGGGTTACCTCCCTAAGTGGTTATTATATGCAGACAGTATCACCCCCACCGCATGTCAATTATGTGGCGTTGTCTCCCATGACCTCAACTTCTGAATATTTGGATCCGGTAGTTGACATGGTGATATCTTCAGTAGGGTTATTGGAGCTCGATCTCCTTACCCCTATCACGACCCTCGACATATGTTCCTTCCAGAGTGATTGTCTTCCATCTGAAAAAGATCTCTTGGAAGCCATGACCAAGTTTTTTCCCTTGACATGGTATCCTTCCAGATTATTATCCTCTTGGAAGCCATGATCCGGACGAAACCACGAGAATAGTTTCTCTTCCTTGTGGCAAGCTCGTTAAAAAATGAAACAAAGGTCCTGAGCATAGTTTTCCTCTTTGTAGAAAGCTCATTAAAAAATGAAACAACAATATGGGGATCGAACTCGGAACCCTGAGCATAGTTCTTTTCCTATGTCAAGCTCGTGAAAAAATGAAACAGTCACCTCTCTTGAACCTTCATTTCATCCACCTGTATCCTTTTTCTCCATCTAGCACAAAAATTGGTGACAACCTTAAAGTCGGTGAATGAATTGAAGGTTGGGGGGCATGTCTCCAACCTTTGATGATCATTCTGGAGCTAAGCCACCAGCTTTCAAGCTGGGGGCATATCGAGCTTAGTCTTTTTTCTTTCTCATGCTCGTAAATACATGAGAATGCAACCAGGTAAAATTTTATCTCTTTTTCGGACCCGTACGGATACACGAACACACGCAAAAGGAACCCCCCTGGAGTCATCTTTAAACTCTTTTCAGACTCTCTAAATATGAAAATATTGTCGAGTGATCTTGCTTCCTTTCACGTTCGTTAAAAGGTTATAAAGGGCGTCTTTTGAGAGATAGTTTATCTCTTTTTCGGTCTCATTAGACTACTGTACGAAAAAGGAACTGAGAGAGTTCTCTTTTAAGTGTTTTTCCAGACTCTATAATCCTGAAAAACCTTCGAGTTTTCTGTCTTTGGACTCGCTAAAGAACACATTGACAGGCCCATACGGGATCAAACCCTTACTTCTTCCAGTTTGTTAAACAAAGGAAGAGGGACTTACCGAAGGTGAGTTATAACGAGCATGTGTTATCCTCCTCGAGCTCATTAAATAAAAAAGAGGTACTCGTCTATCTGGATGGGGGAAAATTTGAAAGAAACAAGACAAGCAATCTTTTTTAGAACATTACCAAATAACTCTTCGAGTCGCCCTTGAACACGGCACTGTGTTTTTTGCACGCATTCTAATCCATTGAACCTATGCATTGAGCCAATCCTTTGAGTTCCTTTCACTCCTTTGGGTCACCCGACGCAAGTCACAGTATCCACTGCATAGTTTTGGTCCATGTCATGTTTCTGCTGTTGTGCCTCAGTGTTCAAGGGAAGTATCCGCCTCTAGAATCAGCCATCCCAAATATCTTGCCTCAAAACTTGTGTCAGTCCATGTCCATTTGATCTACCAATTACATCTCTATGTCCATTTCATGTCGTTGATGGGGGATACATCAAGGCCCTCCCTTGACGAGTCTATTCCTGTCGACTTCAACACATTATCCGGGAATCAAGCTTAGAAACCAGTTAGTACTTTGGGACCTGTATGCCTCAATGGCAGGCCTCCTCACATTCAACAGTAGGTTTACATCATTGACCTCTGATCGGATGATTCCATGGGTGTTTGACCTCAGCTCATCCATTCACATTCGTTGGAATGTACTAGAGTACCTTGGGAATCATTGACATTAATGGTGATCTCCCTTGCGCTTGTTAACGGTTTACATCATTGATCGGTAATCAAGTGGTTTCTACCATGTTTGACATCAAGACATCTATTCACATGGTTAGATTCGTACCATATTGGGATTGGTAAGAAGACCCTGGGTTGAGTCATCGCTTTGATATATACTTTGCCCGGGTTGTGAAGGAGTTTCTCTTGGACAAATGATACATATACTGTTACATAGATCCACTTTGTATTGGTCAGGGCTATGTCTTGTCATCTCATAGATCCACTGTGTATTCTTCGTGGCTACGATCAGTCGAGTCATCAGAGTATAGATCCACATTGTATCTTCAGTGGCTATACCTTCTTATCAATACAATTATGGATCCRCAGTGTATTTTATGGYGGCCATATCTTGCAAGTCTTGATCACCCAAGCATAGGTATGCCTGCCTTGGGTTTTGAAACATGTCATAATATTTGTTGGATGTTTGTGTGGAGCTTCCGTCAGGTTCTCCGAGTCTATACCCTTGCTTGAAATTCTACAAAGCATTTTAGTTATCAGTTCTCATCTTCTAACTTCATGCTTTGGGGGGCAATCTGTTACATGCCAAAATTACTCACTTCGATAGTGTCGCAAGTGTCATCATTACAAGTGTCGCAAGTGTCTCATTTTGCTCACAAGTGTCGCAAGTGTCAGGGAAGCATACTGCTATGTCGTGCCTATAACGACATGAGAAGGACACTTAAAACACCTCAAAAATTTGATTTGGAAGAGGAGAAATGAGTCAGTAGGCTCATGAACCTTTTTCCATCTGAAAGCACCTCAAAAAATGAGCTTTTGAAGGAGAGCGCTCCCCTATACCTCTTCTGGGAGCACCGACGCTCCCCATTACACTATCTGGGAGAGTTATAAAGCTCCTCTGGCACTTTTGAGGGAGCTCTATGGATTTTGAAAGCGCTAGCGCCCCCCTAAATCCTACTAGGGAGTGCTACAACTCTCTTATGGCCCTTTTGAGGGAGTGCTACCTATTCTGGGCAGAAGTTGAGTTGTTGAGATGAAACGGGGAAGGATCTTTTCATTCTTAGAAGGCAGTTGAGCTTGAATCCCTAGTCTAGCCATGATCTTAGGGAAGATCCTCAACTGAAGGAGGAAAATCCTCACCTTCCCCAAGGATATATCAAGTTTTTGAGCCTCTCCAAGGCTATATAAGAAATCTTTCTAATGGTGAAAGAGGACTGCAAAAAGGAGAATTACACCAAACTTATGATCTCATAAGTGGTGTTGGAACAGAGATATGGGGGAATAATTGCTAGCATGAAACCTATGATCTCATAGGAAACACACAGTCAGTCAAAGGAGAGTGATCATTGAAGCTGCTATCATCCAGGTTGTGGATCTTACGAGCAAGGGTTAGACAAAGGGGACTTGATGAAGCTGTCGCATTCGCATCTACGATTGTAAGTACTGCTGTATTTATTCTCATTAATATGACACGCTTGGCCTGTTTCTTTCTAGTTTGTGTCTGATCTTACATGAACTTATCATTGATAGATAGATCTATTTTCAAGCTAATATCAATAGAGTAGGAAGTGGTCGTACTTTGTTTGTCTATAGGACTCAGCAAGGAGAGAGAGTTTGGAGCTCGATTTGGAGCGTGTAGGGACAAACGTCGATAAAGAGGTACTGCTATTCTCCTTCCTTCTCATGTATTAGTTTGTATAGATTTGAAAGGAAGTTAGTGTCCACGTTAAGCACTTTCTGTCTTAGATTTAGGGTCTAGCTCTTTGAGGCGATTTACCTGTCCATAGGGAGATTTTCCTACAACACTCATTCTTGTCTGCTTTAAACGATGCTTCTCTGGAGGTGGGTTTATCTTTAACTATTCTTATTTCATATGCAGTCAATGTTCCTAGAAGTTGATCAAACTCCAAGGTTTTTAGATCATTAAGTTCTTCTATAGCAGAGACCTTCRGGTTGAACCTATCTGGGAGAGATCTCAAGATTTTTTGAACTAAAGAAGGTTCCTCAATTGTTTCACCAAGTGCTTTCATTGCATTTACCATTTCTTCTACTTTTAGAAAGTATTTTCCAACAATTTCATCTTCCTTCATCTTCAGTTGTTCAAACTGTATTCTGTAGGTTTGAAGCTTGGTGTCCTTTACCTTCTCATTACCTTCATAACTGCTAATGAGTTTGTCCCACATTTCTTTAAAAGTTCCTAGGTGCATAACTTTTACGAATTCTTCTTCTGCAAGCCCACTCAAGATAGCATTCATATCCTTAGCGTTGAATCTAAATTCTAGCTTGTCATCCTTATTAGCTAGTACAACTGGCTTTACATAACCAGTATCTACAACATCCCAGACATCTGCTCCTAAAGCCATTATGTAGGTTCTCATTCTCACTTTCTAGAAGGCAAAGTTTGTTCCATTGAACAGAGGGGTCTTATTGGTTGAATTTATTTCATGGATTGACATGTTTAAGCTCTAGGATCTACCCTTAGATGAAAGGAACCCGCTCTGATACCAATTGTTGAACAACTGAGAGGGGGGGGGGTGAATCAATTGTTACCATGATTAAACAATTTATACTTATTTTAAACTCTTCACAAAGCACTCAATAATAATCACATTAATGCAGGGAAATAAGTAAAAGCACATTCAACATCAGTCACACATATGAGATACACAGAGGCAGGTATTTCCTGAGGAAACCCATAAGGGGTAAAAACCTCTTCTTCTTTATATGATAAGTAATCTTTACATTCTTTACATTATCATACATATGAGCACCAACTCATAATGAGGCTACAACTTCTATTTTGCAAGTTGCTACTTGCTAAGAGCACCAACTCTCTAGTTTCTCTAGCACCAACTAGAAGGAAGCACCAACTCCCTAGTTTCTCTAGCACCAACTAGAGGGAAGCACCAACTCCCTAGTTTCTCTAGCACCAGCTAGAAGGAAGCACCAACTCCCTAAGTGTTCCAACACCAACTGGATGGAAGCACCAACTTCCAGTCACACAGGCACCAACCTATATAGAAAAGAACAATAGTTCTCCCTTGCACCACCCTGCCACCCTGGTTTTTCTGGCTCCAGTCAGATGGAAGCTACAACTCCCTTTTTTCAAGTACCCACTTGAACCTCTGAGGAAAACAGTCCTCCCTAGCACCTCCCTTCCACCGTAACATATAAAATTTTCTAATGAAACTTATCACAGTGATACAATATTTATCATTGGCTTACCAAACTTATCACTGTTCTTCTACATTGCGCTTCTCTGTCTGCATTAGTGTCTTCTGCACACTCCTCTACGCTTTATGTTCTTCTCCCGTTATGCACTATGTGCCATATCCCTTCAATCCACCATTCCCCTTCTGTACATTTTTGTTGCTACGCTCTGCCTCCTTCTTCACAACTCAATCACTCTCAACAACACCCCTTTCTTCTTTGTTCAACCTTCTTATACTCTCTGTGCACCTTCTCCATGCAATCTCCTTCTCTCTCCTCTTTCTCTACCACATCGGGGTATTTTCACCACTTCACTCTTCCACGGCTATCCCATATCCTGTGTGCCATGTCCTCTCTCTCTATTCTGCAGCTGCTGCTCATTGTGAGTGATCTACCTGATCATCATGGTAACTCTTCAGCTTCTCTGGCGTTTTTTGTTAAAATAATATAACTGCAAAGAGTATTATTATTATTATTGATATTTTATTCATAGGATCAATCCCCATTGTGGATTGATCATGTCGTTTATTGTAATAGGACTAAATCCCCTTTTGCGGATTGGTCAACAGACAATTATAATAGATAGAATAAGAATTCGGCCCCAACAATTAACAAGAAGACCCAGAAATATAATAAAGGTGGGTTTACCCACCCAGATTGAGAAGTCGGCCCTGCCAGTGAAAAGACACTTCACACGTGCTAGAACTTGTATAAATAAAGGAGGCTAGCCCCTCATTTTATCATAACTCACTTGCTCAGTTTGAGAGACAAGTTCTAATCTATTACCAACAAAGGAGAGAGAGAGTGGCACATATCTTGGGAGAGGACTTTTTGTTTTAGCATAAGATCTCTTGGCATTGTATTGGCTATTTATATTAAGGAAGTTTTGTTCGGTTTTCTTCCCCTAGAGGGTTTCCCAGGATAAGTGTTGTGTCTCTTGTTAATGTGTATTTCTGAGTGATCTTGTTCTTATGTTGTTGTTATCTATTGAAATGCAAAGAACTATAATAATGGCATAAACATTAACAGTTTTACCCACACATCCATCATCACTGGGTGTTATATCGAGATTCCTCAACTTCTCTGGCAGTTGAGACTCTTTGTCTTCTCCGTCATAGACGAGCTCATCCTCTGGAAGAAACCATCATTTGTTTCTAGCAGTTACATTGTGAAGTGCAACAATAGCCCTCTGATCTTATTCAAATTCATCTTCACCGTTGAATTGACTTCACTGAATCTTGCGTTCATTTCTCCATTTCTCACTTCGACATTTCGGGATCCCCATGGTGAAGATTTCGTTACTATCCATGTACCGATCCCTGAAACTCTGAAATGGAGCTTGTCTGCCCTAGCTCCTTCCTCCATCTTCCACTGATGTGACCAATGGCTGTGACCACAGGCTGAGCCAAAATGTGTTTCACATTTCGGCATTTCGTCAATTCGACAATCCTATGGCGATGAGTTCTTGATGCTCCATGTCCCGGTCCCCGAAACTCCAAAATGGAGCTTTCCGGTTCGAGCTCTTCTCTACAGCTCTTCAATCTCCAAATCAATGGTCCACAATCCGTGGTGATCGGATGGCTATCCTCTGCCCTGGGACTTCATCCTTCGGGACTTTGGGGGAGTGATGGAGTTAAAACTCCCGAAGAAAAAACTCCTGGAGTGAGGTCAGTCTTGCGTCACTCGATGACGTGTCGCGACCTGAGTGTCTGCCATATGTCACTCAAAATTGTGAATTCCAGTGGTCTGAAATGCCAAAACAACTTGACACTTGTCATTGTCTGATCATGCCACATGTCATAGTCCTCCACCTGTCCTTTCTGATGTGGTCTGCCACATTCACCTCCTGGATCTGTCAACCCAGATCACTTCTCACTTTCGCATATCGCGATTTAGGCATTCTTGATGTGAAAGCTCTTGACACCTCCACCTCCCGGTCTGCGAAACTCCGAAATGGAGTCAGATCAACTTTTCTCTTTTTCTCACTTCACAACTTCGGGCTTCCTATCGTGAGAGTCCTTGACATATCCAACTCTCGGTATCCGAATCTCTGGTATGGAGTCTTTGACATTTCGCGATTTCGCAATTCGTGACTTTGGGTTTCATGACTTTGGGACTCCTGTAGTAAGAGTTCTTGCCCTCTCCATCTGCCGATATCCGAAACTTCGGTATCCGAAACTGTCTCCTGCTTTCGGGATTTCGGCATTTTGCATTTCGTGATTCCGGGACTCTTGTTATCAAGAGTCTCGACTCTTGACTCCTCCAACTCCTGGTATCTGAAACTCCGGTATCCGAAACTATCTCCTGCTTTCGGGATTTCGATGTTTCACATTTTGCGATTCTGGGACTCCTGTGGTGAAGTGTTTTGACACTTCAACTCCCAGTATCTAGGACTCTGAAATGGAGTTATTTCCCGGTAAACTCTTGTTGTTGTGCCTCTTTCGAGATTTTAGGATTCTGGATTTCGCAGCTCTAGGACTCCTGTGTTGAAGTGTTTTGACACTTCAACTCCCGGTATTCGGGACTTCAAAGTGGAGTTATTTCCCGGTAAACTCTTGTTGTTGTGCCTCTTTCGGGATTTCAGGATTCCGTATTTTGCAACTCTGAGACTCCTATGTTGAAGAGTCTCAACTCTTGACTTCTCAATCTCCCAGTATTCGAAACTCTAAAATGGAGTTGGATCTATGTATTCCGACATTTCGCATTTCATGATTTTGGCATTCTTGTTGTGAGTTACTTCCTTGACTCCTCCAATGCCTGGTATCCGAAACTCCGATACCATCACACTCTTGCATTCTTTTTGCACCTCTTCACTATCTCTTCTGAGCTTACATTGTCCCCGTTTTACCATCGCTGCATATTCTGATCTTTCCATCAATGACAAGCACACCTGTCTGTAAACATGCCAACAAAGTGGTCTTTTCATTTCTCGGATGTATGCTTAAATGAATAAGTGTTAAGAATGTTAACACATGTCTAAGTATACAAGTGATTTGCACTAGAGTAGGAGTGTGATTCGCTCGTAGCCTAGAATAGAGTATGGGTATGATCTAGGTGAAGAGGCATAGTTCAGACAAAGTATCAAGAGGTGCACGATCACAAGATTCAGGTAAACAACCTATGAGGACATGACACCCTAGAATTTCTTTTTAGAATGTTCCCTACATTTTAAAACCAAAACTCCATGATATAACACATTTACCTCCATTAAATAATTATCACTTCCAAGAATCCTCATATGATGTGATTTCCAAACATTTTTTGGCCACATAAATAATGTTTTTTTTTAATTCATTACGAGTTTGGTTTTTTTATTATACCATTTGTACCTTTTTCCATTCAACAAGATTCATTAGCCAATCTGTATGTCTTTCCATTTAGGGACCTTAACATATGATAATACTCAATCTTTTTAAATAGCTTTTCTTCCTTATGGATCCTTATTATATTTCATGCTAGAGGACTTTGAATATGAACTATGCTCTTCTCAATTATTTTATTAGCATCTCTAAATCTCCTGAGACAAGGACATTTTTTTTATGGTTTTGAATTTATAAACTGAAATCTAAGAAAGAGGGTTAATGCTTCAACTTTATTGTTTGGGAACTTTATTGTTTGTGATTTTCCCCAGACCGTGGGGCAAAGAATTCTCTTGTTTTCCTTCGAGATCAAATATTATCCCTCCCACTCTTGTTTCCCCTAGATTAACTTTTGAAATTTCTTTTAATTTTATAAGTAGTTTATTATGGTTGAAAATTAGACACTTTTTTTTTCTTAAATTATTGTCCAAACATTTTTTTATGGTGCTTGGCATGCACTTCTAGGAATTGAATGTCAAAATCATGCACTTTCATAAATTGAGATTGGTCAAATAATATAGATTTGTGTTTGTGGAGATAAGATTTTTTATCAAATTTTAGTAAATATGAAGAGATTCTAGTAATAAGTAAGGGGATTTCTAAAGGTAATAAATTTTCAATTTCTAACAAATACAAAAATATTATTATTTAATTATTTTTCATAATATTTAATAAAATTAAAATTTAAAAATTTAAAAAAATATATTTTATTAAGATTTTTTATATAATAATAATAGTATGAATGGAGATTGTTTATGGTGAGAGGTCAAGTCTCTTTTGCATTATCTTTTACTTTAGTTGTCTTGTACATAGTAAATTTAGAACAATGGAGAATAATTCATCATTCCATCTACCTATTGAGATTTTTGTTTGATGTTTCATTTGAGCATCATGGGATTTGTTTGTATAAAGTCAAACTGAAATCAAATCCCTAGTCACCGTCTCAAGCATGCAGAACATACCACCTATTGTGACATCAAATCAATGCTTCATGTGAGTAGTTTCCATGGATATGTTTGTAGGAAGAATAGAATCACATCAATCTAGTGGATCGAAGATGGGAACCACATCTACTTAGTTAAAATTAAAGGATGCATTCTCTTCTGATATAGAAGCATTACAACTCTTAGTTAGTTCATTGAACCCAACCAAATGATCTTGTTCACTGCTAAATAGATTCATTGAGCCATTATACTCCACCCCCCATATGTATCTCCAATGCACGTATCCTGGGGGGGAAAAGAGCACTCATTTTGGTAGAGCAAGCTTTGATCGGAAAGTTTTCAAGACTCTATCCTTTCCTAAAGGCTAAGGAGGCATGGATAGAATAGAATTGGTAACCCAAGATAAAATCTTAGGTATCTCTATTTGCATGTGGTCGATGTTTTTTCCATTTATTATTATAACAGAGGGAGGATCAAAATTTGATATTTCACTCAGGTTTTTACTTCATGGTATCTTGATCAATTTTCTTAACTCGATGGTCCCTTGATTTCAACCTAGAAGAGGAGATAATAACAAACCCATGTTAAGGTAGGTTTTCCCCACCTCCCATCAATTTTTTGTGATGAAGGAACCTTTATAAATATTTGAGACAAATTGGGACAATACATTGACCAAGTTGAAGTAAAAGGAAATCTATATTCCCGTGCCAAAATATATGTGGAAGTGGATTTGGGGAAGGGAATTATAAAGGCTATGCAAATAAATATGGATGGTTGGAGCCACTAGAAAGAGATACACTATGAGTAGCTTCCTTTAAAGTGCAGCTCTTGTCATGAGTACAAACATTTTTTTCTAAAAATTTCCCCAAAAAATAGGAGAATCAAACTCTTCCTATGTAGGCCATGGATGTTGGTTGTGGAGCCTAATTATATTCTTGATAAAGAGGTTTGTTTCAGTCATGCCTGGATTCCATTTTCTAATAGGGGGGTGTGGGGTGGCTTGCCCCCCCACTTTTTTCCTCAAGGGGGTCCAGGGGGGGAGACGATAATTAATGGAGCCCCCCCTGGCGAGGGATTCAGGGATAGCGCCCTTGAAGGAAAATTTTGGGAAAAATTTCCTTGTAAAATATTGTAATTTTGTAGTCAATCTGGACCGTTCATTATAAGGTCACAGATCTAACAGTAAAAGTTATTTTAGGGATTTTTTCCCTAGAAGCCTAGAAGGAAACCCTCTTTTATGTATGAGGGAATTGTGTCGCGGTTGTGTGTGATAGAGAATATTTTATTATAAGAGAGGATATTGTGACAGAAGGAAGGGAAAGTTACAACATGTGTGTTGTAGGTTGTATCCCTTCATTTGTTGGATAATAATAAAGTAAGGACCTGGAAATTTCTCTAGTGGACGTATACCTCACTGGGTGAACCACGTATATCTGTGTCTCTATTGTATTGTGTACCTTCTGTGTTTCATTTCTACATTTGTTTTATTTTCTTTCTATGTGATCTTGTTTTACTAACAAGGGACTCTTTCAATAAATTGAAGAAAAACCCATTTATTCTAGTACATATTGACACATAAAACAACATTTTAAGGTATCATAACAACTGAAGATAACCCAAGAAGGCTTTCCCAAAGAAATATTCAATATATATGAGGCCCTTGAAAACCTTGAAGATATGGAAAAGGAAAGTGAGAAGATAGAGGGGAAATGAATTTAGAAAAATCTCTAGGTTGAATCTAAACTCCCCGACTTGAATTAAGGTGATCAAGAGGTTGTTCCAGAAGAAGCTGAAATACCATGAACCTTATTAGTGGGGAAATAAAAGAGTAGGAAATCCATCCTAGAGGATATTTTGGAAATGGAGAAGGAACCTCAGACATGCTTAGAAATTCTCCATCAAGTAGAAAAAATGGTAAGCTCCCCTCTTCAAATGTAAAAATATTTTTGCATATTTGAATGTAAAAATAAAAATACATAATTTCGAATGTAAAAATACTTTTACATATTTGTGACACAAATCAAAAAATAAATTGAAAAACATTATGAAAAAAATAATACAAATGATATCAATATGTAATAGATAAATTTCCATAATAAACATTTAATATTCAATATTAAAATAATCATATAAATATTATAATGAAAAAATGAAGGAAACGCATAAAAATGAGAATCCAACCTCCTCATCAACCAACAAATAGAAGCATGTTCCAACCAAAAGAGCAGTTGATATTGAATTCAAGGGATTGAATATCCCATCAATTCAATAACAAAGATCTTATCTACAATCATATGTGACATTTGAAATCATTGTTGAATTCATTCCTACCATATTGATTCTTTATCCTTATCAATGGTCTACATTCCCACAAAGAAGGTGGTTGAATGTATCATGAAAATGATAAATGAAAACGTAGGTGGTCTCAAATTGCAGAAAGATTTCCAAGATGTACAAACAATGAAAAATTGTGATTGGGGGAGAGTGTATTGACAAAATGATCTCATGAGTGAGGGAGGGAGATGATGAACTTTTTTTAAACCAAAACTGGGGAATTTTTATTCATAAAAAGGGGCACTATAGCAGAGCTAAACAATGCTAGTACATCCATTTTAAGTCATCCCAAATTATACAAATAGAGAAAATCCAGACCAAATTACATATCTTAATTACATATGTTGGCAAAGTTTCATAGTATCTACTGTTACTATATATTCTATAAAAACTACCTAGCATATATATAACTTTAAAAAACATAGACTATTTAGGAAATGTTACAGTGGGTGGTTTCTTCCAATCCTTGGTTAGGTGATCATGGTTCATGTTCACCTATTTCCATGGCTTCAAAAAGTTGTTGAATTGTATCCTCTCTATTTCCCCCCTATCCAAAATTGATTGATGCCATTTGATTTGAAACCCCTGAGATAACATTCTTACTCAACTGAACGACCGAGTCTCTCAACATGACACATTCTTATTCAAGATTGAAAACATGTTTCTTTAATTGGGCCATCATTCCCATAATAGAGGCCAGCTAATAAACTACTTGATGTTTAGTGTCTTGTATCTTGGTTGTGATAGAGAAAATGGAGGACCTATTTCCTTGTATCATTTCTTCATGATCTCATAAAATTCTCCTCATATCTTGCTGTTCTTGATTGTCTATAGTTCCAGTAGTGAAATTAAGAGAATTTTGAGGACTGAAAAACTAGAACCAACTATATCATGGGTATAGAAGGAATTGAAGACTCAAATTATCCTCTGAGAAAATGAAAATATTCACAAGGAGACAAGACCAAAAACCGCATTGTCTGGCCCACTTAATAAAGTGCATAAAACTAGAGGTCAAATATTCACTCAAAGTCCAAGTGTTCCAAAAATGAGACACTCGACTCCAAATAGATAAAACACTAGAGAACACATAAAACCATACACACCAAACCTGCATGAAATCAAACTTGTAGAAAAGAAACAAAGTAAGAGCAAATGTATTCACCAATCTGGAAGCAAAGTCTTGGCTTGAAGGAGATGCCTAGTCTTAGCATCTAGCTATGAGAGAAGGAGGATACCAACAATCCCACATGTGATTACCACTAAAAATATCCATTATCCCACCTCCACTAGGATATAAAACCAATACAAATTTAATATCAAAAATCCACACCAGGCTAAGCATGTGTGAGTAGAGAATGAGTCTCATCGCGTTTATGGCCAAGCTTGGAAAAAAAAGATTCCTTGTGATAAACATGTGCAACATTAGGTGAATGGTACATGTCATTTGGTGCATTAATTTCATAAGGTATGGTTTGATGTGATAATGTGCCATTAACCCTTAAAACTACAAATTTTAATTTTGTGCCTTCATTTGCAAAAGTGTCAACTTCAAAGTTGTATTCTCTTAGAACCTGGATTTTTTTTATTTTTTGAAACCTTTATACCTCCTTCAATATCTTGTTCAATATTGGTGTTATTTTTTGATTGAAAGGCTAATAATTTTTGTGCATTACTTAGATAAGAACCTTGGATTATCCTATCACAATGATAGAGGTAATAGGTTGACATGACAATAGTCTCATGCCTTGCAACAATGCATAGGATTCTACTTGGTTGTTAGTGGAAATTTTGAGAAGCCAATCATATGATAATTCTTTCTTTCCTATGAGATCATAGAGTACCCCCCCTGCACCTACCACCCCTAGGACAATGTTGCACATTTCCCGCAAGCCCCATCCACGTTCAATTCTTATAGTCGTTATTGATTACATAGATACTCAACAAAATTTTGTAAGGGAGGGGGATATTTTGCATCACCACCACTCCCTAGTCATGTTTAATTGGTCTAGTGGTTAATGCTTACACTAACATCATTGGATTATTTCAATTATGGCATTGTTAGAAAATCTATGTCACACACCTTGCAGTTAATGGTTTTAGAAGATGCCAAAACTACTAGAGGTTTCTAACCCACATTGTCACATATATCTCATGCATGAAGTAATGTGTTTTGGTAAAAGCCAAAAATCATGCATGAGGTTATGTTTTTAGTAAAAGATAAAAATCATGCATGAAGGAATGTTTTTTTTTTTTGTAAAACCAAAAAAATGTGCATGAAGTATTGTTTTTAGTAAAAGATAAAAGTTTAACTACTAGTGGTTTCCAACATGTGGAATTAGAAACCATAAATGGTTTGTGGTTTATTTATGCATATATATTGAGTACTTGGGTTGGAGGTAATGTGAGAGAGGTTATTGAAGGTAACATTATGTTGCTGAAATTTCTTTGGAAACTAAATATTGTTGATAACTATTGTTAAGAGAGAAGTTCTATAAATGTATTGTAACTTGTTGCTAAATAATAAATTGAGCTTGATTTGGAGTATGGGTTTTTTTCTTGAAAGGTTTTCCCTAGGAAATCATTATGTAATAGTTTCATATTTATGTGCTATTTGTTTTCTAGAATTGCTTGTTTAGGGTTTCTGCACATTTTTCTCTCATTGATTAGAGTAGGAATCACATTATGAGCTTATGCTTCCTTTAATTTTGTATTAGAGCCTAATCATATAAGATATTAGGTGTTACAGGAAAGGTTTAAGGTTTTTTAATCTAATCTTGGTTTGAGTGGGAGCTTGCATATAAACAAAATTATTTTTTTGCAAGAAAATGGTGAGCACCTCAAGGCTAGAAATGGAGAAGTTTAATGGCACTAACTTTGAGTCATGGAATCTTAATATGGAGTGTTTTATCATAGATCAAGATATATGGGTTGTAGTATCAAAAACCAAGCCTTCCACTATGAAAGACGAAGACTAGGTAGTGTTGGAAAGAAAGGGGAGAAGCTTTATCAATCTTTGTTTGGATGATTTAGTTTTATCGAATGTTTATGAAGAACCCAATGTGATAAGTCTTTGGAAGAAGTTGGGGGACCTATACCAGGAAAAATGTGTACACCTTGAGAATGGGTGATGGTGATTATGTATCTAAACATCTGAATGTGTTTAATACTATTGTGAACTAGTTGAACTCAGTTGGAGTAAATATGGATGAGGAGGATCATAGCTTGACCCATTTGTGTTCTATTCTAGATTAATGGGAATACTAGGTAATGACCATTGGAAGAACTACAAATAAATTGGTGTTTGATGAGGTCATGGTTACATTAATCTAAGATAAGATGAGGCATAAGGATTTTGAATCCATGAATGAGACCTTGGTTGTTTGTGTAAGATCAAAAGAGAAAGGAAAGAAGAGGGAGAATGGTAGATCCAAATCCTATGGGAGATCTAAATCTCCTATAAATTCCAAGGCAAGATGTTGGGACTACGACAAGGTAGAGCATTTCATAAGAGACTAGAAGGAAAAGAAAAAGGGAGAAAAGAAGAAAAGGAATGACTCTAAGAATGAACCTCAAAATTATTCTTAAGAGGATGGTGGAGATGTATTTGTTCTGGTGTAACATGCCTGACCCCTACGTATCCTTTTTAGGTATGGGGAATCATAATTCTACTTTCTTTAATCATATTAATTTCTCTCTTTCTCATCAAGATCTATCTAACAACTACCACCCTGCTCAAATCCGAGCTCTAGATTGGGAATTACACCCTTCTTCAGGTGTTAATGGTCAAAGGTCATGTGGTGCCCATGTTGGTTCATCTCATTCATACCATGTTGAGTCTCCCCGGAGTCTCAGAGCTCCTTATCACTCCTGTATCTATGGTGGAAATCCATCCACCATTAAATCCACTGACAATACTCCGTCCTCGTTCGACGTACAGGGTTACGGGAATTCGACGTTCGATGCTTTGGCACTGAACAACCTTTTGTATTTCTAGGTGCATATCCTTCGGAGTCCTGAAATCCTGAACTCCCAAAGGATCCAAAAATATTTCCACGTGGCTCTGGCCTTCGACCCTTTCAACTCATCTAAAATACTGCACCCCAAACCCCTGGAGTTCTAAATTCCTGGACTCTTGAAGGGTCCACCCTCACATGTGATGGTGTATTAAATGTAGAGGCAAGGATAGGTGGGTCCTGAGTACTCCACCCACTAATAGGTCAAGAGAATATGCACCAAGTGGATGACACACATCAAGGAAGAGATGACACATGGCCCCATCAATGGGTGACACATATCACGTTCTAATGGGCACATAGGGCCTACAAAAATCACGAATCAAAGTGACACGTGGCATGTAAAACGTGGGTCCACGTCACCTTGGATGACATCAACATGCCATGTCACTTTGGACTGAAGGCCTTCCAATGCCCCTTATATCTCACGGTTGAGGTGTGTACATGCAGATCCAGAGATCTATGGCCTCCGTTACTTCGTAACTTTGGCATTCATGGCATCCGTTGTGTAACTTCCTCTTTTCTCCTAGAGTGGTCAATGTCAAGATGACCATGGTATATATCTAATGGTCATGGGAGATATTGATTGGCCTCATATCAATGGCTCATGTTACTTCACGTGTTTGACATTCGGGGGTTCCTACCTGCTTAATACTCCTTTTCTTCCATAGTAGGAATTCTCCAAAGTGATACATGTGGATCCTTCCACTGCTGGATTAGATGGATCCTTCTCACAAATCTATCTCAAGGGTCCCTTGGTATCAGTATTAGGCCACTCCTAGAGGGACACCTGTCAACCCAAAACCCATTGGAAAGATACGTGGCACATGCCTTAGGTCATTGACATCTATTTGCTCTGCCACAAAGCCGCCACACATGGAATCATTGTCGGTCGACATGTGGACCCCCATATGATCCCAATGTTATACACACATCCCCATGATTAAACGACTGGGAGGGATCCCAAGGATCTAAAAATTGACGACCCACAATACTTCACAACTCCGACATTCTAGGTTTTTGGTGTTATAACACCTCTATTGTCCCGAAGTGGTCAACGTCGGACTGACCACGACATTAATCCACCGGTCAGGGGAGATCCTGAATACCCACAAATCTACGGCTCACGTCACTATGTGACTGAGAATATGATTTGGGTTTATCAAGGGGACAAATCCCATGTTACAGGTAACTAACCACTAGTCATCGATCATCCATCAAATTACCAGTTCAATAGGTTGCCTTTGGTGCATTTGGACGTTGTAGTGTTCATTCACCCTGGAGTTCCAGACTTCCGGAGTCCCGACTGACTTAACTCCTTTTTTAGTGTAGCGAAGGGTTCCACAGGCCTAGTCCTATGGGACTCTGTCAAGAACCAGGGGCTACACTCTTTAACTCTTAGCCAAGATTTGGATTAAGGCCGTGGGCATGATCATGTGGTCTCTTGGACAACTGGTTTGAATGGAGTGCCCTCCAATTCATAGAACTTAAGTTCTAAAACAAGGGCAGGTATTTTTTAACCAACTTAGCGGACAAGCTTGGCATCTTACACCCATTCAAATGAAATAGCTTACATAAGATAAGTAAGAGTTATAAAATTAATTTCACGTGAAACACAATGAATCAAAATCACAGACATTAAAATCATACATTTCAATCCAAGTGCACAACGTAAACGAAATACTTATCTATTCCAGTCGATCACCAACCAAATGACTGTGGGATTTCGCCTTTCCACCCAACCATAGGCTAAGAGGAATTCATTATTTAGCACTCTGTCCACCCCCGTGACAAGCCATGATACCACTAGGGAAATTTTTGCAGTTTCTCAAAGACTCTCTCTCTCTTTGTCACAGCCTCTACGAGGTTTATTAGATGCTCCCTCAACATCAAGCTCGTGACTTTCTTCTCAGGTCTTATTTTCTGCAAATTCTCAGATATCCTTTCTCTTGTTCTCTCCAGTAACTAGAACAACTTATCAAGATTTCAGTTCTTCTTCTCAGCTAGAGAGCCTCATGTTCTCTTCCTCTTTCTCTCTGCATATCTAGGTCGCACACCCCCCTTCTCTATATCCTTCTTATTTTCCTTCGCATGTATTCTTGCACACATTTATCCTCCTCAAGGAGGTTCTAGACCTATCATGTTCCTTCCGTCATAAGGAAACTCGGGTTAGTCTAGGCCTATAGGAAAAAATTCCCTATGTGGTACTTTGGGATGACTGTTTTATGTCTCTCCATCCAGACCCTCCATGCTTCCATTCATTGGGGTAGTTGATTGTTCAACCACTATTCCTTTTCTCATTAACTTATTTCTCCTTGGGATCAGGATGAGGCTTATTATTTCAGCAAGGAGAAATTTGGGTCATTTTGACATAATGAACCCTCTCCATAGTTTCCTCACTCTTTTCCTCTAGTGATATCATGGCCAATACTTCAAGGCTTCACCCCTGCAGTCATTCATTGGAAATATAAACAATAATACCTTTACATTGTACACATGCCATAGATTGGTAATCATAATTAATGATAAATTACAAGTTGGGGGAAACAAGGGTGTTACATATGGCCTTGGAGACCCATGCATGTCAAAGTGTGTGGTTGATAGACTCTATAGATTCCTTCCACATGAAATCCCATTAGAAGTGGTTTTCAGTGTATGAGAAATATAATGGTGGGAAGGTATACCTCAATAATGATTATCATCTCAGGATATTTGGTCATGGTAGAGCCTTGATTAGATTCCCTAATGGAAAAGTGAAGGGGATCAATGGAGTTATGCAAATTTTAGGTTTGGAACAAAACCTGCTATCAGTAAGCACACTCAATGATGTGGTTGTGCAAGTTGTTTTCTCTAATGGTAGGTGTAAGATGGCGTGAGGAGATATGGTGATCACAAAGGGTGATTGTGTGGGAAATCTATTTTATCTTGATGCATGACTTGTCAAATGCCTTAACTCTTCAAACCCTATAACACAAATATATAAAGAATATACATCTTTTTATTTAAGAACGACAACAAAGAGGAGTGTTTTATTAGTCATGGTAGTCATTCTTTCTAGATACCCAAACAAACTCTTTCTTAAGAGATAAATCTACCACTAGAGAAGACAATGTTATGGAAGGAGAGAATGGGCCATATAGGAGAGAATAGCCTATGGGCCTTGGAAAACAAAAAAATTATTGAGGGTTGACTAATTGTACTCTTAAATTTATTTACTCGAGCATTGCATATATGGAAAACAAAACCATGTTCAATTTTATTCTAGTTCTCATAAATATTGTGGGTTGTTAGACTTGGTTCATTTTGTTGTATTTGGTCATTTCAAAGTTACTTTGATTTTTAAATATTTGTATTATTAATCATTCATCAATGATTATTCAAGAATGACATGGGTATACTTTCTTTGAAGTTGTTTTAAGGATTTTAAATCTCTCTTGAAAAATCAGACTAGTAGGAATATGAAGGTGGTGACCATTGATAATGGAAGTGAGTTTTGTTTTGCAGAGTTTGATAGGTTTCGTAAGGAGATTGGCATAGAAAGACATAAGACAACTCCATATGCCCCTCAACAAAATGAATTTGTAAAATGCATGAACAATACATTGATGGAGAAGGCTAGGAGTATGCTTAGTGGAAACAACTTAGAGAAAAAATTCGGGTAGAAGAAGTTGCTACTACATGTTACCTAATAAATAAGTCTCTAACATTAGCTCTTGTGGAAAAGACCCCTATGGAGGTTTGGATGGGAAAAAATACCTCATTTCAACATCTTTGTGTTTTTGGTTGCAAGAAGTATGTTCATGTGCCTAAGGAGAAGCAATCAATGTTGGATAACAAGGCAATTGAATGTATCTTCATCACCTATGGTGTTGGTGTGAAAGGGTACAAGCTTTGGGATCCTATGGAAAATAAATTTGTGTATATGTTGGGTTATGAAAAAGGTACAAATATCCTCCTTATTCACACAGTTTGTGATACAATCTTGAGTGAATTTTCTATTAATTAGGTATAAATAGAATAGAAAATGATTAATATGTCTTCTAGTGATATTATTGAAGTCTGTTGGGCCCCAACAACTCCCCCTATATTTTTACAAAATTTAAAGGGCCCCTATTAGAATCTTGATAATTATAATGAGCTACAGAATCAACCTTTTCAAATAGTTCCATTCCTTGGTTTTCTTTGAGACAAACTTAAGACATTCACTTTAGTATGAGACATTTATTACAAGAGTATATGTCAAAAGTTAGAAACGAACATAAAAATCTCAATTTAAACAAAAATGTTAATTTTTATCAAATGTTTACTTTCGTTTAAATTATGATTATGTGTTTATTCTTTTGCTCATTAGCAAGTTTGACTATTTTGAATAATGTGTTCAATACTTCATCAAATAATATATGGGTTGGTTTCTCATTTTCATGAAATCATTTGGTGATATTAATTAATTAAATTCTTTTTTCATTTTGCATCTCATTTCAAAATAATAATAATAATAAAAGAATTATCTATCATTTGTGAAAAATAAAAATTAATATTTTTCTCTTCTCCATTAACTTGAAGTTTCTAGAATTTTAAGATCATATTTGAAAGCAAATTATAAACAATGTTTGTTTATAAGTTATAGTTAGTTTAAATTCATTTTTTATTTTTCTACATTTTGTTTTATTCATAATTTTTAGGTTATTAATTTAGGTTTCTTTTTGTTTCACAAGTTTCTATCATCAAATATTTGATACGTATCTGATCATGGATTGATTTTTTTATCCAAATACGTTCAAGATGATTGATCCAAAAATAATTTTGGATTGCTACAAATAATTTTATGAGCAACAACAGATAAAATTTGGAAAGGCGTCAAGATCAGATAGATGATTTTACAGAACTAATTGCAGCCAAACCATGAGGAATTTGAAGAAATGGTTGAAAACCCAGAACCAAAATGGACCCATTTACCTTCCACATATAGATTTTCCCAAAAAAATGTACGATTTGAGAGATATTTGGGTCTCTTTTAGAGACAAATTTCAGGTGGCGGAAATTAATAGTGACGCCTAGACTATTCATTCATTTTATAAATATATGAAAAAGATCAGAGCCAAGGGATCCAAGAATTGGAGAGGAGGATTTTAATCCTCTCTCTTTTGTATATTATTGTTTTTGTAAGCTTTTTATTTATTTTCAAATGGAGTAATGGATGGCTGGAATCTTTGGGAGAATGGACGAATATTTTCAAAGAAGAATATGAAATTCCAGGTTGCTTAATGGCTTTTGTCCTATAAGTAAAATGGTTTTATTTTCATTATAATATATTCATATTCTTTGAATAATTGATTATGAATTGATTTAAATAGCTTTAGTGTTTTTTATCAATACATGGTTAATTATTATCATTTATGTATTAATTTGTTCAATCTTTAAAGT
>ML790635.1:40575-52637 GCA_009831015.1 Picea engelmannii | reverse complement strand
TAGTGTTTAGTAATCAGTTAATTATTTCTCTCTTTTATTTGTTTCTTTAGGATTCTTAGATTGGCTAACAGAGCCATTAAACCCGTCAGAATGAGTTACACCAAACGGCTTGGGTTATTTAGACAACCCGAATCGGACTTGCTCTTCCAGTTGACAGATGGTCAATTTCGCCTGTCAACAAAGTCATGATGAATAGTTTCTAAAATATGGTTGGAATTGTTTGATTTTGTTACAGGATTGGTTAAATATTGTCAAAACCGACATAGCAAAGGATATCTTGAATATGCATGAGCCATTGGAGGTTAAGGACTTTTGGCGCAAAAGAAGTTTTAAAGATGATTCGATTTTTCTATATTGTAACTTTATAACAATAAATCAATCCCGAGGATCTTCTGATCCTCAAGATGGATTGATTTACTCATATTATTGTATATATAGAGGATGATAGATCCTAAAAGATAATCTAAGAATTGCATTCAAGTATTCAGACTTAGAGTTACTCTACACAAGCCATTTTTGTGAATGATGTACCATCTATGAAGTTAATAAAAGATTTGATCATTTTCACCATTTCTATATACTGAGTTTCTAGTAGCAGTGCTTCTAAGGACCAAGGTCCTAGTCTAAAGGAGCTACTATTTCAAATGTAATTGTATCAGTTCAATTTTTGTTTTACGATTCAATTCCCTTTCACAATAGTTAAGATGAATGGATAAGTGTGCTAATGATTTCATATGGTTTGCAAACAGAAAATAGATATCTCTCTTGAGTGTTAATGATTATTGATTCCAATTTCCATTACTGTAATTTTCTGTTTGATAGTTCCTCATGTTTTCATGCGTGTTGTTCCTTTTACTTAAGATTCACATTTGTTGTTCCTTTCAAATAAGTTACAATTGTCGTTCCTTTCAGTTAAAGTTACAATTGCTGTTTCTTTCCATTGAGTTATGTTTGTTGTTCCTTATGATTAGATTACAATTGCAATTTATTTCCATTAGAATAGTTCGCTATTTACTTTCCAGCAATTTGATTCCTAGTTAATAGTCAATTCTACAAGTCTTTACTCAGATTCAATCATTTCTTTTCAGTTAAATGAATTTTGCAGGTTAGCTAGATCCTTTTCATTTAGAACATGTTAGCAATTAGATTTCAGTTATGTTAAGTAAGATCTTAATATTAGAATCTTTAAATGAACATTTGAGGAACTTGATTGTGGATAAACTCAGGTTTTCTTTAGCTACGCGATTTTAGCCTCTACAAGATATCAGCATAGACTTTGCTGATGTTCTTGAGATAAAAGATGAATCCTCGGGTTGATAAATTAATGTTAAACTAAGGTTGTTTTAGGACATCTTTAGAGCCCAACATTTTGGTGTCGTTGCCAAGGATAATGTCAAAGGTAGCATAGATTGTGCCTCTGGAGGAAGAGGTATTGAAGACGAAAGGTAAGAACCTATGTAGGCAATAAGTAAGATGATTATGCCAATGGATACCTCCAGCTGATGCATTAAGAGGTTGCATAAGTGTTTTCTTTCTTGAATTTCTTTTTGCGTGAAGTGTGTATGACTAAAAAGAAAGATATTGAAAAACAAAAACCCCCACCAAAAATTACCAAATCCCAGGGCCCGGTTCTCCCTGGGAGAAGCACTTTCATAGACGAAATCATCCAAAAATATGAATCTCAAGCTTCGGTTGGACCTAGGAAAGGATCTACCCGAATCCCCCAGGAAGTAGTCTCACCAACTACAACCCACGTTGAGATTCACAAAAATCCTGAAGGG
Source organism: Picea engelmannii (assembly GCA_009831015.1). Lineage (NCBI taxonomy): Eukaryota > Viridiplantae > Streptophyta > Pinopsida > Pinales > Pinaceae > Picea > Picea engelmannii. The sequence goes on along the minus strand of ML790635.1, from coordinate 50,856 downwards.
ACTAAGAAAATCTTTAAGAGCATAGATCTTCCACCTCTCACCCCTTTAGAAGATGGAAATTATCGTAATCTGGAGGAAGGAGAAGGAGAAACCAGCAGGGTTGCCAAGGCAGATCCATCACCATCCCATGATCCTGAATCTCCTGCAAAAGAAGAAGGCATACCTGAAATCCCAGATAGAGGGAGTGCAATCAAATCCCCTAGAGGGTCAGATAATCAAACACCTGGAATAAAATACCTGGATCAAGAAATCCCTGAAGATTTCTAGCACATTTTCGATCAAATGGCACAAACAAATCAACAACATCCCTAGACTTCCACATTGGAATATCCTATAGCTAATCCAATTGTCAATGCCCCCATGAAGGCAATTCCCCTACAAAACCTGCCAACCTTTCATGGATTGATCTCAGAAGACCTAGACGCATTCTTATTTGAATTTGATGTCCTATGTAGAGGGTATGATCACACCTTTGAACCCCAAAAATTAAAATTGTTCCCCTCCACTTTGAAAGGAGTAGCTCTACGCTAGTTTATGGGATTAGGGGGTGGAACTATAAACTCATGGGATGAGATGAAACAGGCCTTGTTGACAAAATATCAGGATTATTGTAGAACCAGAGACCTGAAAGATGAAATATTTCAAATGACTGCAAAAGAAAATGAATCATTAGAAGAATATGTTGAGAGGTTTCAGTATAATTTACAAAGATCACCCTATGGTACATTAGCAGGTGAAGTACTTAAGGAAACTCTGATTAAGGGTATGAAAGATGAACGGGTAGAAACATTGAATCTAATGGGAAAGGGTGACATTTATCAAGAAACTTATGATAACATCATTAAATTGTGTATCATGTGCTCATGAGGAAGCACACAGACCAGATCAGGAATGTAGAATCCCCTCACTAGAAGTAACAATACTACAAGCGGGGGTGTTATGCAAGCTGAAGTTGGTAATCTCTTAGAAAATTTCAAAATAGATATTCTGAGCACTCTGACTACACAATTGGATGTATTGCAGGCAAAACAGAAAAAAACAGAAGCAGAACAAACTTTGGCCATATTTTTTCAGAGATGCAGAAGAAAACATGGTCCAAGGGATTTCCCTTTGGATGTGGTTTGGGTTTGCGCTATCTGCGCCATGGATCACAACACAGAACAATTCCCATTGCTCCCTAGACTAAAATCTGTCTTTAGAGAATTGGAAGAAGAAAAAGAGCCATTATATATGATGGCTCAACATCATTAATGGCACAACCGACCTTCAAATACACTACAAGACCCTTCCTCTCTCTTTCCTGGACAGTATAATCAGCAGCAAAATTCTGGTAATGCATGGCAGGGCCAACAATTTACTAAGCATAATTGGCAACCCCACTAATACCCACTTGCCCAAACTAGTCCGCTGGAAATCCTATCTGGCAGAATCAACCAACTACAAACTCTACCTGGCCTAACTCATAATATCCCACCTCACCCTGGAAAAATTCAAATAACCCCTACCCTTCATAGTGGCCTAATACGACTGCCCAAAACCCAAATTGGAACCATAATTGGTAGCGCCCCATGGGGATAAACAATCAACCCATGGGGATGACCCCTCAATCCCAACCCACATTGCAAGCTCCACTCCAACTGCCCCAAAACTCTCAATCACAATTGCACCCCCAATTACTAGCCCAAACTCACCCAAACCCTAATAATAGATCGGCTCAGCTCGTCCAGATTATCGAGAATGGGGAAGGGGAAACGAACTCGGTAGGGTGCAATGAACTCCGGTTGAGATTGGGGCGTATAATATCTCCTGAAGAAAATAATGTTTCTCAAGAGCAGAAGAATGAAAAACAACTAGAAATAACACCCTCGACTGTGGTAATAACAAAATAAATCAAGTAGGGGGGAAACACAGTCAAATCACAGGATCGTGATAAGGATGCAACTCCTTCCCCTCCATTCCCTGAAAGATTGATGATAGCAAAACTTGTCGAATATCCTAACTTTGACATTGTAGGGGAACTCAAGAATTTATATGTCAAGATTCCACTCTTGCAGGCACTACAAGATATTCCAATTTACGCGAAAACAATCAAGGAACTATGTGGAAAGAAGCTTGTTAGGAAGATAAAAAATTCATTATCGACAATTCATGTAGTAGGAGCCCTGTCTGATCTAATTCTTGGTAGACAAGAATCAATCAAATATGCATATCCAGGGAATCCCATAGTAACAGTTCAGATACAGGGTTTTTCTTTTCCAAATACACTAATTGATTTGGGAGAAACCATCAACATCCTGACTATGGAGACCTGCAATACCCTGGGTTTTGACTCCTTTGAACCCACCGCAATTATGTTACAATTGGAAAACCGATCGATGGTTCGACCAGTTGGAACATTACATGATATATCCATCTCCGTCGACTCTTGGGAGTATCCGGTGGATTTTCTCATCATAAACCCAAGAAGTGGACTTGAAGGACATCCATTGATACTGGGAAGACCATGGCTCACAACAGAAAATGCGTACATAGGATGTCGAATGGGTAATATGACAATTTATAGAGGAGATGTCATAAATAATCTCATCTTATATCCTCTTGCCAAGCCAAGCCCAACTTTTGTATATCCACAATTGCCACCACCACGATATCTATAAAAGGATTTACGAGCCCCTATCACGCTAGAAGAAGCCCTCAGACTTAAAAACCGACTAGAAGATGGCGTAATCAGTGGGTTTATTAATAGCACAACCATCGTGAGTAATGCAAACTGCCAAATGCTCCAAGTTGTTCTATATTGTGAAGCACAGGGAGACCTGCTGGAAGATTTAATGGAACAAAAAATTCCAACTACAACTGTTCATAACAAAAAATCTGTCGAGATTGCACCAAGGAGGTCTCTGAACATCAATGCCAATTTAGATGAACAACAACAACAAAAGCTAATTCAAGTCCTCTCCAAATACCAACAATCTTTTGCATGGGAGTATTCTGATATGAAAGGTATTGATCTGCAACTCTTCACACACCACATTTATATTGGAAAAGACGCTCGACCTATCCGATAGCCACAGAGAAGAATGAATCCCCATCTTAGGGATATTGTCAAGGAAGAATTACAAAAGCTATTGGAAGTAGATTTTATATACCCTATCTCAGATAGTAGGTGGGTTTCCCCATTAGTAATTGTCCCAAAGAAAAATGGGAAATGACGAATCTGTGTTGACTACAAGGAACTTAACAAAGACACTCAAAATGATCATTTCCCCTTACCTTTCATCGATCAGGTCCTGGATACTCTGGAAGGAAATAAATTCTTTTCTTTCCTAGACAGTTTTAGTGGCTACAATCAGATCTAGATTTCCCGAGAAGATCAAGATAAAAATACATTCACCTGCCCCTAGGGTACCTTTGCATACATAGTATTTCCCTTTGGACTATGTAACACTCCAACCACATTCCAAAGGGCCATCCTGAGCATATTCAACGACCTAATCAACGAAGGGCTTGAAGTCTACATGGATGAACTCACTCCTTATGGTGATGACTTTGACCAAGCACTGAATAATCTGGAGAAGGTACTGGAATGATGCATTGCTACCAGGTTATGTTTAAGCCATGAAAAATATCACATGATGATGACATAAGGTGTTGTAGTAGGGCATTATATTTCTGCAAATGGAATTAGAGTAGATCCAACAAAAATAGCGGTAATCCTTAATATACCTACAACACACACACAAACAGAGGTACGTAGTTTCCTTGGCACTTTTGGATACTATCATAGATTTATGGAAAAAATTTCAAGAACCGCTACACCTTTACATGCTCTGACTAGTAATGTGGAGTTTCAATGGTTTAACAAGTGTGATGTGGCATTTGTAGGACTCAAGAAGATGATATTGACAACACCGATGTTGAGGGGACCAAATTGGAAAATACCATTTCACATCTCCACCGATGCATCAGATATTTCCATAAGCGTCGTTCTTGGACAGGAAGAATACAAGAAACCTTACACTATTTATTTCATTAGAAAGAATCTTACTCCAACTGAACTTAATTATACAGTAACGTAAAGTTTTTGTTTAGCTGTTATACATGCCATCAATAAATTTCATCATTATATAACATGCTATCCCATTATTCTATATACTGATCATTCTGCTATTAGATATCTAGATAATAAATTGATTACTAATGGACGGGTCACTCAGTGGTTATTACTCTTGCAGGAATTTGACATCACCATCAAAGATCGACCCGAGAGAGAAAATCTTGTCGCAAACTTCCTATCCTGCATACCCAAAACAGATGACTCCTTAATAGTTGAAGATCAATTTCAAGATGAGCATCTGTTTGTCGTTACCACAAAGCCACCTTGGTACGCTGATGTGGAAAATTATCTAGTAGTGGGAATATTACCGACACATCTATCATCAAGGAAAAGAAAATTGATCATCCAACGTAGCGCACGATTCGCTTGGATCAACAGATATCTCTTCCACACAGGAGCTGATCTTTATATCCGTAGATGCGTACGAGATGATGAAATCTATGACATACTAAAGGAAGGACACGACGAACCCTGTGGTGGCCATTTTGCAGACCATGGGACTAGACACAAAAATTTATAGATGGGTTACTATTGGCCCTCAATATTTAGAGATGCGAAGAAATACGTTCAGACCTACGACAACTGTCAACGGATGGGAAAACCAGGTCAGGCTGATGAAATGCCCTTGAAAGAACAAATAGTCGTGGAACCATTTGAAAGATGGGAACTAGAATTCGTTGGCCCCTTCAATCCAAAGTCAAATCAGAAGGCATATATTCTAGTAGCTACGGACTACATGACTAAATGGGTAGAGGCAGAAGCCCTACCAAATGCAACAGAAGAGGTAGTCATCAAATTTCTTTTGAAATTATTTGTATGCTATGGACTACCCAGGGAAGTAATCACTGATGGGGGGTCACAATTTACAGCTCATAGAATCACTACCACCCTGAAAAATTATCATATTAAGCATAGAGTTACTTCTCCATATCACCCACAGGAAAACGGGCAAGTAGAAAGCACAAACAAGGTCCTGGAGGCAATCCTGACAAAGAATTTCTCAACAAACCGACATAATTGGGCTACTAAGCTTCCAAATGCCTCATGGGCTTATCGAACAACATGGTGTAACACCACTAGCTACTCTCCCTATCACCTAGTCTATGGAAAAGTACCTATCTTCCCAATTGAGTTTGAGATTAAGACCCTAAGGATGGCCCAGGAAATTGGACTGGATCTAACAACAACACATAAACAATGCCTTCATCAACTCAACGAATTGGATGAAGCACACCTATCTTCTGTGGAGCACACAACTTTTATTCAACAACAGAGGGAGACCTGGAATGACAAGCATATCAAGAAGAAATCATTCAATAAGGGTGATTGGGCACTTCTCTATGACTCCAGATTTCACGATTTTCCGGGAAAATTACAGACACAGTGGTTGAGACCATATGAAATTGAGGAAGTCCATGATAATGGCACGGTCACTTTAAGCACCATTGATGGGTTTGGATCTCCATTTTTTCTTAATGGGCACCAACTATGAATTTACCATCTTCTGCCTTCAAAAGAATCTTTCTACTAGGAAGTAAGTAAGGATCCTATCGTTCAAATTTTGGTTGGCTGGGAAGGTAACCCAGCCACCCCAACTCCATAAATGATGAATTTTGTTGACATTGTACATACTGTATATAGTTTCATTAAATATTAGTTTTTCTTTTTATTTTCATTTTTTTTGAGAAATAGGGAGGATAACTGTAATCAACACAATTAACACTCTTTTCTATTCCGTGGTCTTGCTTTATCCTATCACGCGGACCCAGTGTTTTACAGAAAAATGATTATGTCATGCTCCACAATAGTAATAGGGCAACCATAATGAACTTATGATATCAACAGATCATCCCATACTCGATTATGAAATAAACTGACCCATAATAATTGAATGAGTTTAGTTGATGACTAATCAACCTTAGATCCAACAACAACAAAAATATTTCCATGGGGAAGTTTCCAAAAATTATCCATTGAGATAGGTAAAAATTAACAAATGCCATTTCTTTTGAAATATTTTTAATCGGAATAATTGTTGTTCCTTCGCGTGATTGTTGTTCAATTGAAAGGAATGACTGTTGTTCCTTCTTGTGACTGTTGTTCCCTTGAGTATCGATTGTTTTTCATTTGAAAGGAACAACCATTGTTCCCTTCGCACAACTTGTTGTTCCTTTAAAATGAACAACTACTGCTCCTTCTACATTCTTCCTTATTGTTGTTCCTTTATGTCATTGTTGTTCAAACGCTAGCCATTCCTTTGGGGTAAGCCTTTCATCAAATAATTTTCACTAGCATTACTTCTATTTATCATGGTAACGATCTCTCACTATTTTGTGGACTATCTCTCATACCTTATCAAATTGTTTTTTGGATTAATCTCTCCGACATATTTTAAATCTTGTTCATAACCTGTAACCACCTTAATTAGTTTCCTTTCCCTATATACATACAAATATACTTGAATAATAATTTTCCTCATATTATAATAAGGAGTCTTAAGCACAATTTTACTTGGCATCCTTACACTTCTTTACGCCATCCCTTACTCTTAAGGAGTAGATGAGCCTCCCTTAATAAATCCCATCTAAAAAAGGGGGGGGGGTTAAATAAATACAACTAATAAACTTCTCCCACAAAGACTAGGGGGTCTCATCACGAGCCAACCTACCTCGATCATAGGATAATAACCTAAGTGACATTCCCATTATGGCTACCACACCAAGGCAATGGCCTTTTGACATTTTGTGTCAAAGGACAAGAGGTCTCATCATGAGCCGACTTGTTCACTTAAGTTACAATCTAGTGAGTGGCATTATCATCATCTGGCTACCAAACCAGGATAATGGTCTTCTCGGGAGAAGACAAATCAAATATTTATTAAGGATACGGGCTCATCTATGGGTTAAACGGAAACCCTGTCGAGGCTATGGACACTTGCTAGCAGCAGTGGCTCTGCCCATGGTATGAAAGTTTATCTAAAAAACACCAAGTTTCTATGTGTCTCTAGATTTCCTTTACTCAATAATGAGACTATCATTTCGGCTATATTTAATAAACTCGGGAAAAGTAACAACATTATGATATGTGGAATATTTTTAAATGAACGGGTTTAGTTTATTTGTCTTATTTATCCTTAAAACATTTTTGAGAATAAGTATAATTAATTCAAATTTCCACGAAAGAAGAATATCATTTAAATGATTATCGTTAATATGATTTTTGAAAAAACATTGTATATGATTGGTCCCCATCGGCGGCAACAGTGCAATTATTACCTCTCACCAGAAATACCTACACTCATTACTTTCACCTACGTTGATGGTCGAGGTCGACCTCTACAATAATGAGGGGATTGGACGTTCAACACATTTTCCGATAAGATTGTAATGATTGTAATAAATGAAAAATCCACATTTTTATACACTCGTCATCTCTGATATTTTCTATTTTTGGTAATATTTTCCCCAAAGTTGGTCTAACCAAGTTTGCAACCAAGAACGATAATCGTTCTCATTTCCTCATAGGATGATGGGTGGCCGAAGTGTGCGCAGGGAACTAACTTTACTATAGGTAACAGAGAAGGCCAGAGAAATTCTATAGTGCCTAGGGTGGATGGAGTATTTTAATCGGTTATAAGGCTATGATACGAACATCACGCTTGAATTCTTTCAGAATTTGCAGGGAGAAACCTCCATGGTTTGAGATATATGAATTCCAGTTACTTCGGAAATTGTAGCAGAGGTTACAGGTCTCCCTAACTCAGGAATTCAGTGGACAGGAAGATATACAATGCTCAAAGAAGCTGTAGAATCCTTCATAGACCCTGAAGAGGAATTGGATAAAAAATGAAAGGGGATTAACCCCATCACCCTCAATGAACCATGTAAAGAACTAGTAGGAGTAATTTAGAGATACATCACTTGTGATGGGCGATATGATGTAATCCAACCACGCCACCTCAAACTACTAGCGACACTCAAACAAAGGTTAGTAATCAATCTACCTTTTTTTTTTCTGAATGCCATGTTACATGAGGTTTTTGTTAGAACATAGAAGTCCAAGAATCCTATTACTATTATCATCCACCATGGATTAGTTAAACTGATAGTAAGTAAGGCCCCGAGTCAAACACAATTAACATGGGGGGATCTTACTAGGACCAATAGACCTTTGCAACTGGAACAACCTGAATTATACCATGAAAATATGTCATAGGAAAATGAAGAGAGACAGGAAAGGGAGACCACTACCCAAACACAAGTTCCACCTCCTCAAACCGAAGTTGAGGAAGACCCTGTCCAAATGAAAGAGGTTCAAAACTTATGAACAGAGGCTCAGACCTCACAGACAGGGGCTCAGACCTCACAGACATGGGCTCAGACCTCACAGACAGGGCCAATAACCAGAAAGAGAAAAAAATAAATGGTTGAGAGAACGAGGAGAAGAAGATGAACACGAAACCCTGAAGAAATCTAGGACACAACAAAACAGCCTAAAGAAATCCAGGACATAACAGAGAATCTCTTACAGGAAAATTCCCAAGGTATTGATCATATAGAGAATACTTCACAGGGAAACAGTCAAGAAGACACTCAACCAACATCAGATCATATGATAGAACACTTTTTGAAAATCTATGAGGAAGAAATAGCTCAGGTTTTAGGGAGCTTAGGAGCCTCAATTGATAGAGATAAATAAAAAGAATATCAAGAACAAGACTCTTCTTCAAATCCTACTGAAAATTTCCCTAATATCGAAATGTCATTTCCTGAGGACATAGCATATGAAGAACCACATCCTGAGGCAAGAATCCCTCTTGAATAGACAGAGCACTTGGAAGGAATAGAAGAAAAAATACCTACTGATCAGAATGAGGAATACCTTGAGACTCCTCACAAACAGAAAGACAACAAAAGCCATAAGAGAATTAGAAAGTTGAAAAAGGAGAACAAGTTGTTAAAGACAAAGGTTAAAAAAGTTGAAGCATTAAAAATGAAGGTTGGAAAACTCAGAGAAATTATTAAAGAATTGAGGAAGAAGCTAGAACAAGCAGATAAGACCCACGAAAGAAAGAAAAACAAAAGGTCCAGAGTGCAGGAAGAAACCCTCTTCCTAAAAGAATAGTCACTACAAACTCTATGGGAACACAGACATACCCTGAAGAGATAACAATAGAGGATGCAGTAACTTAGAATGAGGAGGTAATTCCTTCAGAAACTATTGATGTTGAGGTACAGAAAAATACCCTAGTCTCAGAGGAAATACCTCAATCCATCAAACAAGACCCCACCATTAGGATATTGGAGGAAGAATTGATACACTCCCAACAGATCTTGATTCAAAGTAGGAATGAATTCATGACTATGGAAGAACATCTAGCATTCCAATCTCAGGAATAGAATGCTATCGTTGATAGACTGGAAACAGAGCTTATACAAGGTCAACAAGCATTAACTCAATCCAGAGATGAGATGGGCACTATAGAAGAATATCAAGCATCTCAGTCTTGGGAACATGATGTTGTTATTGGTAGGCTAAAGGAAGAGTTGGTACAAGCTCAGCAAGCCTTAACTCAATCCAGAGAAGAAATGATCACTAGGGATGAACATCAAAAGGCTGTTAAACAACTGAAGGATATGTTAGCAATAGAAAGTGAAACATATGATGAGCTCACCAAAGCCTAATAAAATATTAAAAAAATGCAAAGCCAATTTGAAAAATCTTTGGAGCAAATCAAGGAGATTTGTGATGTTTACTCTAATGCAATCAACTGTAGAGCCCCTGCCACCAATTATACCCTATTCTTGCTAGAAATTTACCTATTGTTAAGGGTAAAATCCATCATAACAGGTAAGACGATTACATTTTCCACTGTCCCTGAGTTCATTTCATGTTTTAGAGAGCAGGAAGAAAAGGTACAATATTTTCTATGTGAATTATACTTCCATAATTTCATTTTGGAAGATGATAGGAAAAATAACCATGGTCCCTTTATTGGGGATATTTAGTTCTAGGAATTCCTGTCCTTTACTAAGAACCAATTTAGATGGGGCAAGGCTCACAAGAATTTTATAAAGTGTTAAGAACCAAATATCAATATAGCATAGAAAATCCTCAGAAAAAGTACTCAACGCCTTGAAAAAGAGAGAATTTCAGATAATAAG
>ML790635.1:19532-35190 GCA_009831015.1 Picea engelmannii | reverse complement strand
GAAAATGTCTCCTTGGTATATATAGGAGACTAGGAGGTATAATTACAACTAATGGCCTAAAGCTGACATAAATAAAATAACATTACTAATATAATATGCCCCAATTAAGGGGTAATGAGCCAATATTAGGGCTTAACATAAAGAGGGAAAGAGGGTTAGATATCTGGATCAGAGGAGATCCCCTAAAGTCCTTTCCAACCATTATGCAACATAAAACCTTTATGAAAGGGGGGGGGGGTGTCAGAGATTCTCTAGCCCCCATCCATCGACAAGTTATCCGTTCAGGCATCATATACTTTAGAGAACTCAAATAAGAAGCTCTTGCTACTTCTAAGGTGAGATGGGATGCATCCTCCAATGAAGTCAAAATTAGGGAGCCCTTCAGGTTTAGGAATTTCTTTGCAACTACCTATAGAGTGGAAAGGTATTCTAGACTGCTCTTGGAGGAAGGACCTTCTTGGATTGGGTGTAGGTATAATCCCTCTATCCTCTGTTTTCCTCCAGAAATTTACTAGAAGGATTGTCAAATTAACAAGAAAAGGGAGGATGCTGCTTTTGAAGAGCTCAAAAGAAGTAATGGGTTCAGGAGACCTGGTGAACCAGCTTTCCCTCCTTACAACATCACTTCTTTACATGTAAGATCTCAGCTTGCATGTGGACATGCAAGAAGGTAAGATGGGGTGTATGTTGGGTTATGAAAAAGGTACAAATATCCTCCTTATTCACACAGTTTGTGATACAATCTTGAGTGAATTTTCTGTTAATTAGGGATAAATAGAATAGAAAATGATTAATATATATTCTAGTGATATTATTGAAGTCATGATGAATAGATTCTAAAATACGGTTGGAATTGTTTGATTTTGTTACAGGATTGGTTAAATATTGTCAAAACTGAAATAGCAAAGGATATCTTGAAGATGCGTGAGCCATTGGAGGTTAAGGACTTTTGGCGCAAAAGCAATTTTAAAGATGATTCGATTTTTCTATATTGTAACTTTATAACAGTAAAGAAATCCTGAGGATCTTCCGATCCTCAGGATGGCTTGATTTACTCAGATTATTGTATATAGAGAGGATGATAGATCCTAAAAGACAATCTAATAATTGCATTCAAGTATTCAGACTCAGAGTTACTCTGCACAAGCCGTTTTTGTGAATGATGTACCAACTATGAAGTTGACAAAAGATTTGATCATTTTCACCATTTCTATATACTGAGTTTCTAGTAGCAATGCTTCTAAGGACTAAGGGCCTAGTCTAAAGGAGCTATTGTTTCAGCTGTAATTGTATTAGTTTGATTTCTGTTTTACGATTCAATTCCCTTTCACAATAGTTAAGATGAATGCATAAGCGTGCTAATGATTTCATACGGTTTGCATATAGAAGATAGATATCTCTCTTGAGTGTTAATGATTGTTGATTCCAATTTCCATTAATGTAGTTTTTTTCTTGATAGTTCCTCACGTTTTCATATGTGTTGTTCCTTTTACTTAAGATTCACATTTGTTGTTCCTTTCGAATAGGTTACAATTGTCGTTCCTTTCAGTTAAAGTTACAATTGTTGTTCCTTTCCATTCAATTATGTTTGTTGTTCCTTACGATTAGATTACAATTGCAGGTTCTTTCCATTAGAATAGTTCACTATTTCCTTTCCAGCAATTCGATTCCTAGTTAATAGTCAATTCTGCAAGTCTTTACTCAGATTCAATCATTGCTTTTCAGTTAAATGAATTTTGCAATTTAGCTAGTTCCTTTTCATTCATAGCATGTTAGCAATTAGATTTCAATTCTGTTAAGTAAGATCTTAATCTTAGAATCTTTAAATGAACATTTGAGGAACTTGATTGTGGATAAACTTAGGTTTGCTTTAGCTACGCAATTTTAGCCTCTACAAGCTATCTGCATAGACTTTGTTGATTTTCTTGAGATAAAAGACGAATCCTCGGGTTGATAAATTAATGTTAAACTAAGGATATTTTAGGACATCTTTAGATCCCAAAAGTATATCAAATATGTTATTTTAAAAGAATTTAATTCTTCTCCCACAATTATGTATCCAAAAGAGGATGCAGAGAATTCAGTTTTTCAACTACCACCCAAGACCAAGAAATTTGAATTAGAAAATGAAGCAAAGGTTCATGATGGACCTGATGAGGAGGAGAGATAAGAGAGTTAGGAAGAGGAAACATAAAATTTACCTTAGCCTTTGAGGAGGTCCACTTAGCAGACAAGGAAACTAGACAAGTATAATTGTAATCCATTTGATTTCAAATGTATATTTTCTTTATCTACTAAAAGTGATGAGCCTAGAACTATCAAAGAGGTAATTGGCATGGAAAATAATGAGTATTGGAGATTGGACATGGATGAGGATATGGTTTCACTTAAGAAGAATGATACATGGGACTTGGTACCATTTCCTGATGGATGGAAACCCGTTGGATGAAAATAGGTGTTCAAGAAAATGATTGGTTCAGATGGAAGTGTTGGAAAGTACAAGGTGATATCGATTGCTAGAGGATATTCTAAGGTTGAGGGGATAGAATTTGGTGATAATTTTTCCCAATTGCTAAACTGGCATCTATCATGCTCTTGTTATCTGTAGCAACAAATTTTGATTTATAGTAGAACAAATGGATTTGAAGACAACATTCCTACATGGTGACTTGGAGGAGGGGATCTGTATGACACAACCAAAGGATTACGTTATAAAAGGTAAATAGTCATTGGTTTGAAAAATAAGAAAATATTTATATGGTCTCAAACAATCACCCAGAATGTGGTACCAAAAGTTTGATTCTTTTTTATTGATTCTAAGATCCAAATCAGATCATTGTGTGTATTACAAACATGATAGTGGTGATTTTCTTGTTATCACTTTGTACATAGATGATATATTTTTTGGAAACAATAAGGATGTTATTAGTGATTTGAAGTATCATCTTTCAGCATGGTTTGACATGAAGGACTTGGGGGTTGCAAAGTATATCTTAGAAATGGAGATCATAAGAGATAGAAAGAACAAAAAGTTTTGGTTGGGCTAGAATACGTATGTGAACTCTATCTTGCAACATTTTCACATGGCATATTGTAGACCATTGAGTGTTCCTATTTATGTGGGAAGCAAGATTTTAGTAGAGTAGTGTCCTACAACACTAAAAAATATGGAGGATATGGATTGTGTTCCCTATGCTAGTTTAATTGGTAGTTTGATGTAGGCTATGGTTTGTACTAGACCAAAACTTTCCCAAGAAGTGGGAGTCTTGAGCCGATTCACGACTAATCATGGACATGAACATTGGGTTATGGTGAAGAGGGTCTTCAGGTATTTACAGGGTACTTTAGAGTATTCCATTTTTATCATGGTGATATTTCAAGGGACCAACACTCAGTGGATATGCATGGTTATGTGGATTCTGATTGAGTAAGGAGTGTAGATAGGAGGAGATTCTACCAACGAATATGTGTTTCAACTATTTGGTAGAGAAATAAATTGGATGAGGAAGTGACAAACTATGGTCGTTTTGTCCACTATAGAAGAAGGTATATGGTAGCTACTTGTGCTTGTGTGGAGGCCATTTGGATTATGAAACTGTGTTCAAATGTGGGGATAAGTCAAAGAACTATTACAATTTTGTGTGATAATAACAATGTGTTGATGCAGTTTGTTGACCTAGATCAACACCAGGGGTTACCCCCAATGAGAAGTCCCAATTAGACCTCTCACCATTTGGAATAGGGAACCCATCTAGATTTTGGCCTGGAAACCATTGTTGATTTGGGGTTTACCGATTGCGGCCTGGTCCACCGATGGTTTCTAATCTAAAGAGTGAAATGAAACTAATCTAATATGAAAATGGATACGTCCAGACGAATCTAAGGTAACCAAAAATTAAACATTGAACCATACATGGTCTTATAAATGGCCCGGGAAATAGTTCACACAAATCAAATACAAGAATATGAGTAAATAGCTGCAAACCCAAAATAGTATAGCATTTGAACAATCATTTACAGTTCTATGTTCATAGATTCAGACAAATATTCATTGAAGAACATAAATGAGAATGCAACAAAGACACATAAGAATAGTCTATAATGTGAAATACAATTTTACACAACCCCAATGCTTAGCAAAACGTAGCATAATAGTCCACAACACATGCAACACAAGAATCAAATTTCTCTGAAAATAGCTTGGCCAAGCATGCTTCTTCTCATTAAAGTTTCGACAACATTACATGAAAGATCAAAGAGACTAAAGCCTCTAATTCGAATACAATTCCCTTATTTATTGCAATTCACCTTCATTGTTGGCCTTCCACCTTCCTGATTCTTGACCTTCTGTTTGGAAACTTTTGTCCTTATCCTCTATGGAATGATGCGGGAAAAATGACGACAAAAATGTTCATAATTTAATATATCACACAATCATGTACATTAACATTTTGAATTTGTCATTTTAGTGCTTATGGGCCATCATGAGTTCTGGCCCTAGTACGCTTCATACATTGCAATGAATGATCTAGACACTATGGGTCTCTTTTTCCTCTTTGCTTGAGACTTGTCTACCGTGACATCTGAACTTCATCTCCTGCTATTTGGGCTTGATTCTCTTTAGTTGATTGCTTCTCATGTGTTGGTATGTCATCCTTTGTTGTAGGTCACTTTCGCAAAGACGTGGACGTGTACTAGTGGATTCTCCTTGTCTCGGTGTATAGCATCTTTGTTTCTGTAATTTTCTTTCTCGTGCATTATGTATTCTGAATCCTGAGTATGATCTTCTTCCAACATTGGAACCTAGTTTCCATTTGCCACCAAATACATGAGTTTCCCATACATAAAACTTTAAAATACAATTTAAAAGATATTCAAACATGATGAAATTAATTAATAGTTGAGTGAGAAGTTCATATCTACTTCCTTGAATTTGATCTTCAATCTCTTTGATGGTTCTTTCATGGACATCCCCATTGCAATGTTGTGCTATCGAGTTCTTGGACTGATCATAGTATGACAATATGAAAACTTAAAAATGTGGGACAAATGGTGAGGAATCTCCTGAAACCTATAAGTAGGAAGTTGTAGACATTGACGAGATCTTTCCAACGATATATGAAACGTGTGAAACAGAGCTCGAAATCAAAATTATGGAAATACATGATTCCTCATTTCATTAAAAAAGGTGCGTGAAGAGCCTCGACACATGGTATATCAGTGGAGAAAGTGGATTTTGTGTCGATGTGTTAGCTGGCAAAACAAATTCCTTGCGAGTGTATCTATCTTTGCGCTGGATTCGAAATTGAAATGTGAATAGCACCAATACAGGGTGTATTGATCATCATGAGAGATTCAAGATGTTGCAAGTACGCCAATACAAAACAAAACAATGTGGAAGAGGAAGACTTTTAAAAGAAATAAAAAAATGGTTTAAAGGGAGGTCATGGTTCATTGGGTCCCCCCATTTAAGGTTTAAAAGAAAATGTAAAGTGATTTAAAAAAAAATAAAAAATTAAATGGTGATAAGAGGGAAAGAGACGCATGGTTGATGGAATATATAATAAGTAAAGAAGGGGGATTGAATGGGCCATGCCCATCCCCTCCATCTCACACATTGTCTTTAATGTCTTCACAAACCACGTACACTACCCTTTATTAAACCATAAAACATGTGTGGGAGCATCGTTTCGTGAGTGGGTACCAGGCTCAAAATCATATCTCATGGTCGATACAATGGCCTCAAAATTACATTATAGTCATGGTCTAACTATTTTAATAAATCAATTTTTTTTTTTGAAATTAGATGTATAAATTTGTAGGAAATCATTATTTTTAGTTATTTAAAATCTATTTTTGATTGTAAAAATGGATTTAGCATGTTGAAAAACTTTGGGACACTTGGATTATATAGAAATAGTCATTCAAATATGCGAATCTAACAACTTCTCGTCGGATTTCAGACAAATTTCCATAAAAAATATCACCCAAAAAAAATCTGTGAATCTAAGAATTTCTCATCAGATTTTAGACAAATGTCCACAAAAAATATCACAGTTCTTTTTTTCATAAAACATTTAAACTACAACTTACATTATATATAGCTGGTGTGTGAGGGCTCAAAATCACATTATATGGCTGGTGTAAAGTTAGACGGGTTATAAAATATTGTCGAGTGGCTGATACTTCTAAAAAAGGGATGTGAAAGTTTAAGTAAAGGGGGAGGGGTCTTATGGGTCATAAGCCCCTTCCCTTGGTCACTTAACATTTGAGTTTAATTTAAATATTGAACCCTCTTTTAATTGTTTTACATTAAACATTTATTTCTTTAACTTTTTTTTTTTAAGTAAGTATTTTATAAAAATCCTTTTAGCACCAAAAATTACAACATCGCCATGTCTATCCGAGGACTGTAGTTACTGAATTTCCCCAGGGGGAAACCAATTCAGCCAACCTCCCAAGTCAAAAACCAATGTTTTCGATAACCAGTCGGATAACATAATTGAGAAACTAGAGCAGAATCTCCCTGTGGGGAACCGATTCAGCCAGGTTTCTAGACCCTCTAGGACTGACACAAGACATTCAAAACAAATTTTAACAAAAAAGACAGGTGGAAAAATATAAACAAAACAACCAACAGTCCATGGAGTCTAACACATGTGCAACTCATGTCGTGGATGTGTTGCATGCCACCATATCCAAGGTGGGTGTCTAGAGAGATGGATCCGAGCCCAATGTCACCTCGTCCACTAGAGACCGTTGCAGAGCCGGGACCAATATCGCCTCTGAGTCCACTGGTGCATTTGGTGTTGGTTTTGTGGGGTCACAAGAACCATGCAGAGAGTAGAGTAGCTGCAATATTTGTAACGCCTTCCTGTCCAAGACTTCTAGGTGAAAGCACAGGTCATCTACATCCTTGCGAACCTCGAACACCAGGTCTTGCAGAATTGCAAGGTCGTCTTGGAATTTTTCATAGGTAGCGCAGTCTGAGCAGGAGTGGGGTTGATCTGTAGGCTTCTCATGGTGGGCGGAGGTACCTTCGTGTGGAGACAGGATCGATGGTGAGTGCACTGGCGATGGTGCAGGAGCTAAGTTCTCGAGCAAATTGGGAGGGATGGCCAGGGCGGGTTGCGAGGAGGAGGAAAAATCCGGTAAAGGCCCTGGGGCAAAGGCCAGTGAATTCCCTAGGAGTTCGAACCACTCAAATCTACAAGCCCATGGAAAGGAGAGAGGTGAGAGACCATTGAGGCTTTGAGCAGACTGAACCAAGGAGGAGGGTGAGGAGGGCGATGAGCTATGCGGGGGTGTGGGGATAGGCTAGGGTCTAATTTCCATGCGCGACCAATTTTTGTGCCAAGTCGAGTCATGATTGGGCTTTCCTTGTAGTCTAGGCATGGCTAGAACAGGGTGGAGGTAAGTAGGCACAAGGAAAAGGAGAAATTGGTCAGTGAGCACCAGAGGAGGGAACAGACCACGGGATGGCTCTAGAAAGAATGGATAAGGATGAAGAAAATGTTGGTGAGCTCCATGGTATGAATACCACTGGGGAGGGAGGATGCACACACACAGAGGTGGCCAGAGTAATGGCGGATCCATCAATCAGACGAGAGGCCAGAGCAGAGCGCACTTGGAGCGTTAATGGCGCTTTGGTTGCAATGAAGTGGTTTTAATTCCATGGTGTGGGAGGGGGGAGGGGCATGCACCCATCACGTGGCTGGTGTCACGCTAGTAGGCACCATTCCCATCCTCGCGACATCTGTCCTGCACTAATACCCCATTTGGGGATAAAAAAACCTTTTTTAAACCTTTATAATATTTTAAATTTTTTCTTTTATTTGCATATTATTCATTTTTTAAACCCTTATCGAGGTTTGGTTTAATGTGTTACTGTCATTTAATAATGTTTCAAGGAGGTTTAGGCACAACCTGGCCTAAATTCAAAGACCCATAACTTTCTCATACGATGCTTAATTGAGGTGTCATTTTTTGCAATGTGGATAGCACAAAAAGATGTTTCTACGGAGAGAACTTACAACTTCATTTAATCCTTTCAACGGTTTCACGGCTAACGAGGGTCACTTGATGGGAAATACTTGGTGATCATTTTGTCACTTCTGGACCTTGGATTTCAATTCCACCAGTGGCACTTGATTCATAATTCTGCAAAACATATAGTTGGCCTACTTCAGAGGTGAAAAATATGCTTTGACCAATACCCAAAATTATGAGAAAAAATATTTTTTAATAAAGGTTCAGGCCCCGTTCTTGCTACTTCTTCACTTTAATTCAATTCCATCAGTTCCTATGACATATATGTTATATAGGCTCTCAATATATCCATTGGAAATGAGGTCATCCTTCAATGGTTGAGAAATATTATCCTGTGAAAACAACCAATTGATGTTTGGAGAACTTGATACTAAGTTTATGTTCGGAGGACCAATTCTTTTTTGAGATGCAATTCAAATCCAACCTATGTTTTGTAGACTCTGTAATCAACCCACATAACAATAAATGGAACTTTCATGATCGGGGTTAGTCATAGAATCAAGAGGCACAAAGCATACATGTGGATATGATAAAGATAATGAAAATTGCTAGCGACACAAACAAACTTGCTAGGATTATTATTATTCTAACATGACATTGATCGAAACCAACAGGAAATCAAGCATCAGTTATCTAGTCAAATAGAAAATGCTTAACCATTAAAAACCAAAGGAACCTGGCTAATGGGTGCAGTGATCAAAGGATCCAAGTTGGAAGAATTTAGGAGGGGTCTCAATATATAAATGTCTCACTGATACAATCTATGTTAGGAGAAACGTGAATTCCATATTGATACACCTTGCATTGGTGAGGGATGATTTTTTTTTTCCGACGTATCGGTGGAAGAAGAGGATTTAGTGTCAATGTATCAATGGGAAAAGGGAAATCATCGTCGGTGTATTGGTTGAAGAAGAGTGTTTCACATCGATGTATTAGTCGAAAATATGAATTCTTTGTCGATATGTCAAAACAGAGAGAAGATTCTGAAAGTAGGAAGAAAATAATTTTTTTCTAAGTGTCAGAGAAGGTTAAATAAAATTCAAAGTGTCAACCCAAGATATGAATTTCTCATTGATACATGTTTCGATGAGCTAAGTGAATTCATGGCCAATGTATCATTGGAATGAGAGAATTTCTTATCGATACACCATGTTTTGGTGAGAAACGTGGATTCTTTTCCGACACGCAATGTATCGGCCGACAATCAAGATCTTTTACTTTCTCAAATGATCAAATCTGGAGAAGAAAAACTGGAATTTACACTTCAAACTTTTGGCAGCAAGATTTTCTAAAGTTTATAATATAAAAAATTTATAGGGAGGGCCAATTTATTCTCTTAAAGTAATGGTTATTGGAAGCGAAGAAAAGAAATTAAGGGAAGGTGTTGTTGTTGGCACAACACAATGCTATTTGTTTGGTAAAGAACTTGACCTTTCATGCAAAGATAAAGAATTTTGAATTCCAATACAATTTTGTTTGAGACATCATAGAGGATGGAAAGGTGATACTGGATAAAGTTGACACTTTGCAGAAGGTTGTGGATGCATTGGAAAATTCAATGATCACAAAGAAGTTTAAGTGATGAAGTGAATCTATGGATGTTATGGTAGATTTAAATTAGTTCATAGTTTGGTGAATTATTCATTATGCTCTTGCAAGGTATATGACACGTGGAAGAATGTTAGGAAAAGTGTGTCATACACCATGCAGTTAACAATTTTAGAACATATCCAAACTGTGGAGGTTTCTAATGTTGGCATTATTGATTGTGTGTTGTCATTGATGGAAACATGAGTCAAACATGTACAATAATCAAAGAAAAGGAAGATCACCTTGTGGCAGAAGTAATTCACGATAACTATTGATCAATATAGGATCAACAATGATCCTATGATTCAAAATCTTAGAAGATATGGTGCATTTGAAATCACGCAGAAGCCAAATCCTACACAGAAGAATCCTTTGTGAAGGATTGAGGAAGAATCCTGCTCTTTGAAATAGTTTTCAGGAGTAATTGTAACCATCAGATCAACTAGAGCTAGTGGTCAAATCCAAGTGGAAGGATAACACAAGTTTTGGGACATTGGAGATAAGGCAAAGAAACGAACTCACGAATTCACAAAATCCTGTCAGTCGTTGATCTATTAAGAGAGTGCCAAGAAATATGGTGGTCAACTTCTGTGGTGACCACTGTTGGGCCCTTCATTTTTTTTTAGAATTTGCGCAAGGAATGATACAATCCCAATTTTGGTCAAACAAACGGTGTGCAAGTAACAAAAGAGCTGGATAATAGAATGAAGAAAGAAACCAAAAATGGTTGGAAGGAAGGACAACGCAACACCAACATGAAGAAAGAAGTTACAACAGAACAAGAACAAGAAAGCATTCAAAGTCTCAAACCTGAAGATCCCAATTGGCTTATATATATGGGATGAATATGATTGTAAAGGGTTGATTGTTCGTATAGTTATTCAAATTTTTGTTAGAATGGGTTCAAGTTTTGTGTTATTGTCCATTTTGGGTAAATGTTAGCTAGAATTATAGAGTATGGGTTTTGGGAACTAGACCAAGGCTGTAAGAGAGTCATGTCCTATTGTAATGGTGAAAGAGAAAAGGTTTTGGGTTAACCTTGTCTCTCAGTAGAATATAGTTTTTTTGTTCACTCTGGCATGATCGAGAGAATTCTTTCAAGGATCCACCGATCCAATATTCACCAGTGGTGGGAGAGAATTTACGATGCCTTCATATGGAAAGAAGAGGATTTGCAAGGTAAATCTGTGAAAGATACAAGAGAGATTATCTTTTACTCAAAAATATCAAGTGACCAATACGAGATATTCTGGGTTAAATTTCTGTAAGAACTTTTCCATTGGATAGAGAGGCTCCAAGAAGCTACAGAATTCCAATAACGATTCAAGAAGAACTAAACTTGGGATACAAAAAGTATTGCAGTGCTTCATCGACTGGATCGCCCGATTACATGAGTAGTTGATTTCTGGGTCAATACAACTCTAGAAGGACACATTATCGAGTTTGCAGATGAGAACCACTAGTTTTTTTCAAGGGTAGAAGCGGATTTTAGGAAAGACACATGAGGAAGACTACTAAGAGAAATTCCCCTGTGGATTAAGGTATTCTTGATGGAGGAGGGGATGTTGACCATATCCTCGACTGAGATGACAACCTAAACACCCATGCTTAGGGTGGGGTGACTTTGGGGTGGTATCATGGATTGAGAAAGGGAAGATGGTTCTTTGATAAATGGGGGAGAGACAAGAAATGGACATAAGGAATGAGCGATCCTTGAAAAGAGCCACCATAGTTGAGAAGTGGTGGTGCGGTAAGATAAAGAAAGTAGTGAAGCAGTCCGAGGTGTTGAGGAAATAACTCAGACCAGGAGAAGTCGATGAAGGAAAGGAGGAAGAGTTGAGGAAGACGAGAAGATAGAAAATACTGGCTAGTCAAAGACTAAACGAGAGAGAAGCGCAGAGAGAAATAAGTCCCCAAGAGGGTGGACAAGAAGAAGAATTTGTAGAAGCAATCGAAGATCAAGCCGACATGGATCTTGCAGAAGAAAGAGAAGATTCATCTCTGATACTAGGAAATATCGAGAGCATGACTGAAGAGACCTTTCCAAAGGATGAGAACGATACCCCCCAGATCAAATAAACCTACTCATAAGCCAGTGGAACCAGCCCCAAATAACTTGTCCCCCAAGTGTCTTCTATAACAATGGTAAATTCTATACTAACTTCTTATGCTATTCCTATTTCAATTAAGCTAGTTAGTCAGTCACAACCGGTGAGAACGAATAATTGAAGCATATTGGGATCCCCTAGTATATCGTAACCAGGACCATTAGGGTTTACTTTGATAGAAGAAGTAAGATCAATAATGGTTGGAAACGCGGGAGGCTTGATCGCTCGATACCTAGAATTTTGGGGTAAAGGAGACGAGGATTTTGAGAAACATTGGTTTCTATGTGAAGCGATTTGGAGGTCCAGAGGGACTCTAGATGAAAATAAATTGGTTGAATTATAGACTACCTTGAGAGTTCACACTCTCAAATGGTACATGAAGGATATTGAGCCAAAAGGAGTGCAAGGACAAAAGTTCACACTTGGCCAAGTTCGGACAAAATTCATAGCAGAGTTTAATCTACCTCAGTCAGAACAACAAGCTCTATCTGAATTGCATGAGATTCAACAGAGGGAAGGAGAATCGGCTTGGGAATATATTCAAAAGTTTAAGGATGCCATTGGGAGGCTAATGCATCCAATTCATGAAGATTACCATAGAGAATGGTATATCCAGGGATTGTTGCCTCTGACATGAATTTCGTTAACACAACAACGGATAGACTCCTTGACAGATGCCTTGGAACAATAAATGAAGATTGACTCCATGGTAGGATATCCAGGGAGCCTAAGGGTAACCATACCCCCAGCGGATGAAAATTTGGTGCAACTACAAGGAAAAATATCGGCACTGACAGAGAAGATTCAAGAATTGATGATACCCAGACTAGGACGAACACAAGTTTGGTGTACTGGATGCTACACATAGGGGAATATGGTGAACACATGTCCACATATGAGGGGAATGGGACCTCCTCACAATCCTATGGGACCCTCATTAGGACCCACAGGAGGAGTTGCGGAAGTATCTGCGAATTTACCATTCCATACCCCAACCCCGTATCATCCCTTTTTAGGTAATCAAGCATCGTAGGAAGCTGAGTATTGCGATATCTTGTCGAATTCATGGGCATGCACCAAGGCAATGTATTATTATTCAAAAGTATTCTATTGTACCAAATACTGTATATTGTGATTTCTACGCATATACCATGCATGCTATGAATCAGTGTAGAGAGTCAGATGCACTTGCAAACAGATTGGATCGAACATCATTTAGGGTGAATGAAAACCCTCAAGGGATAGGAAGGGGCCGAGGAGGTGGGGATGGAGGAGACTTAAGAGGAGGAAGAACCAGGGGAAGAGGACCAAGTAGATGCTACAACTGTAATGAGCAAGGTCACATGGCTAGGGATTTTCCTCAACCGATATGACCATGTTGCTCTCATTACAGAAACAATGGACACATAATTGAAGACTTCTCCAGAGCTAATTACAAAATGGCAAGATCGGGCACATCAACAAGGAGATAAATTCATCAACTCAAATATAAAGAGGGAATTAAAGGGACAACTACCCAAGATCAATATCATTACTCGAGGAGGAGAAAATACTGGCATAGATGTTGATAATCTGCCTAAGATCCAGAAAGCAACGCCCAAGGAGGACATGTATGACCCTTTGAAACATGAGCTATTCTTTAAAAATTCAATAGAATTATTCCAGAGTATCCCTAGCCCTAAAATAGAAGAAAACCCCCCTCAAACCACTAGTTATCCTAAGATTTCTCAATTCCCTACCTCACCCCCTGCACCCCGAAACCCCATAATTTCGAAGAGACAACCTGAGCAGTCACAAAATGTAGTTGACCTTTGGTTTCAATTATTTTATGATATTCTGGGGAATGACCAACTGATAGAGAAGTTGCACAATTCTCTGTATCTAGTCTTAGGAACGAAGGAATCCCTAGGAGCTAGAATAATGACTAATATTCCCGAGATGAACACTTAGAGAGTGTAAAGAAGGAAAATACAGACTGGGAAAGAGTTTAGACTAGCAACCCAGCTAGATGAGTTTGAGATTAAGGATGTTATGTTATATCTAGGATCTGATGTTAACATATTGCCTAAAAAGACTTGGGAAGCTTTAGGGAAACCACCATTGACAAATTCCCCAATTCAATTGAGAATGGCCAATTGTTAAGAACCAAATATCAATATAGCATAGAAAAAACTCAGAATAAGTACTCAATGCCTTGAAAAAGAGAGAATTTCAGATAATAAGCCTCTTTGAGGGGGAAACCTCCTTATACACCACATACATTTCCAAATACAAGATGATTCCAAATGAAAATGTCTCCTTGGTTTATATCGGAGACTAGGAGGTACAATTACAACTAATGGACCCAAGTCAACATAAATAAAATAACATTATTAATGTAATATGCCCCAATTAAGGGGTAATGTGCCACTATTTAGGGCTTGACGTGCCCCTCCCCTTGAGACAAGTATTGTCTGCAACGCTTGAGTAACTCTGGATGCTTATGTATAAAAGACTCATCTTCCGAAGTAGAATGTTCAAATGGTAGTTTCCTCCATTTAATGAGATACTCTAAAATGGATCTATTCCTCAGCTGGCGAATTCTTGTGTCAGTGATGGCTTCAACCTCTAATATGATTTTTCCTTTCTCGTCAAGTTCTGGAAATATAGTTTGAACTGAGATCTTGTCACCTATAACCTTCTTTAAGCATGAAACATGGAAAACTGGGTATACTCATGAATATGTAGGCAACTCCAATTTGTATGTCATTGTACCAATATTTTGCAACACCTTATAAGGGCCATAGTACTTTGGTGATAATTTATTATCCTTATTGGCTTGCTTGAGGGACATCTATTTTTATGGTTGTAGGGTTAAAAACACCCAGTCCCCTACTTAAAAAATTCTTTCACTACGATGTTGATCTACTTTTTGTTTCGTACGATTCTGTGTCATGGTCAGGTTGTCCTTTAATATTTGGAGAACTTGTTGTTGATGCTTGATGTGATCGTCCACTGCTTGAACCTTATATTTTTCTCTTAGAGAAGAAGTGATGGAAGGAGGGTGGTATCCATAAAGTGCCATAAATGGTGTCATTTTTGTTGTAGTATGAAAGGAAGTGTTGTACCACCATTCTACCAAGGGTAACCATTTGAACCATTGTGTTTGTTTATCAGAGACAAAGCAACGAATATATCCTTCTAGACATTTGTTCACTATCTTGGTTTGTCCATCAGATTGAGGATGATAGGATGAGCTATGAGCCAATTGAGTACCCAAACAAGAAAATAATTATGTCCAAAAATGTCCAGTGAAGATGGGATCTTTGTCACTTACAATAATATTTGGGCTTCCATGTAACTTTTGAACCATCTCCATGAATGCAGTGGTAACTGTACTAGATTTGAAGGGATGAGAGAGTGCACAAAAGTTTGTGTACTTGGTCAGTCTATCAACAATCACCATGATGATACTCTTTCCTTCATACTTCGGTAACCCTATGATGAAATCCATGGAAACCTCCTCCGAGCGCTGACTTGGGATGGCTAATGGTTGTAAAATACCTAGGGTCTTAACTGTTTCTACCTTATTTTGTTGGAAAACCAAACATTCTTCCACAAACCTTTGAACATCAGTTTTAAGGCTATCCCAAAAAAATTCCTTCTTGACCCTATGGTAGGTTTTCAAAAATCCTGATTTCCCTCCTATCGGAGAGGTGTGAAATTCCAATAGTACATTTCGTTTGAGTTGGGAGTTCTTACATAAATATAAGATATCTTTGTACCATAGTGTTAGCGATATTTCTTGCAAGGGGGGTCGGAAATCAAATGAATGGGTTAAAACCCACTTGTCCAAGGTTTTAGGCGACAATGTGCCCGTGGTAAACAACGAGCAGGATCGGGCGGTCTAGACAAGCGCGCCCGGATCAACG
>ML790634.1:377091-388453 GCA_009831015.1 Picea engelmannii | reverse complement strand
TGAAAGTCTTTCTTCCTCCTTTTCCTTTTCCCTTGCCACCTATGGGGTTAGTGTCTTTGGGGTTTTTGGGGTCTTTCATGCATTCTTTTTATCTAAAGAAAAGAAATCACAAGTGCTTTTGAAATCTATAGCTATCTTCCCCGACAACGACGCCAAAATGTTGGTCACTATAATTTCTTAATTAATTTTAAACAACCAAGTGAAACATAAATTATCAACCCAGGGAAGTCTTTTATTTCAAAGATAACCACGCACTATATATGCTCAATTCCAAAATCAACTTAGTGTTGTAGTAAAGAAACTTATACTAATCTCACTTGCCCAAATAAACGAAAGTTCTGTATTAAATCACAGGAAAGTAACTTCCCTATTGCAAACCTTTAAAGATCAATCTAAGAATCCTGGATTACATTGAATTAATACTTGCAATGGGAAAGAACAACTATTCTGCAATCTGAGAACATGACCCTTACTCTCAACAGAGACTTCAGCATTAACACTCTTTCATGAAAATAACAATGCAGAAAACAATTAACTCTATCTAACAGAAAACAAAGCCACCTAGTTCCTTTCTTTCTAAGCAGGAGCCTTGAGCCTTACTTCTGTTAGAACACTTGCGAGGTTGAGGTTTACAGAGAACAGAGCAGTCTGATCCCTTCCTTTCTGAGCAGGGATCCCTAACCCAGTTTCTGACTAGTACTAATGAAAGTTTCCAGAGAACAGGATATTTTGGTTCTTTCCTTTCTGAGTAGAAACCCTTAACCCAATCCATGGTTAACACACTTGCAGAGGTAAAGGAAATCTACAGAAGACCAGGTGTTGTGATTCCTTCCTGTCTGAGCAGGAACCCTTTAACCAAATCTCTGGCTAGCACATTTGCAGAGGTTAAGGAAATCTACAGAAGACAAGGTGTTGTGATTCCTTCTTGTCTGAGCAGGACCCCTTTAACCAAATCTCTAGCTAGCACACTTGCAACAGTAAATGAAATCTACAGAAGTTGAGGTAATTGGATTCCTTCCTGTCTGAGCAGGAACCTTCTAACCGAACCTCTGGCTAGCACACTTGCAGCAGTAAATGACTCCTACAGAGGTCGAGGTAATTGGATTCCTTCCTGTCTGAGCAGGAACCTTCTAACCGAACCTCTGGCTAGCACACTTACAGTAGTAAATGAATCCTACAGAGGGTATGATGTTCCGATTCCTTTCTGTCTGAGAAGGAAACCTTAACCAATTCTCTGCTAGCCTCATAAAATCATCACACGAGATTGCTGATAAGAAGAATTACAAATTCTATTCAATAATATAAGATAGAGTCAGTAGTGTTTCAGCAAAGCGAAATTCATTAAAACAATGTTTCATCAAACAATAGTTTAACCAAAGCATGAACAGAAATTCTACTAACACACTTCTAACTAATGGGTGAATCTTGTGAAGAAGGTGGGCCCTCCCTTCTCACAAGATTCCCCTGGATGGGAGGCTAGAGAAGGATACTCAAAGCAGTCTTATATTCATCTGTCGAAATATCACATTACAAATTGAAAGAATAGAATACGTCCTCCTTCTCTGGAGTTGCTTCATTACATCAAAACTTGGCCCCCTCAAATAGTGATTTCCTCTGATTAAAGAGGAAATCCCTTCGATACAATCATTACAATGCATATCTGAATCCTATCCTAGATCAAATATTCTTTCTAAATCAGCATAGGATGTCCTGGTTTCACGCAACCGAATGCTATTACAGGAACTGAGCGAGGCATTGCTGTTACGGCTGGTGTAACAGATTCTTGTCATCGTTGCTGATGCTGTTTCGGCATCGCAATTCGCGGGCTGTTTTAGCCACGTGAATTGCGCTCTGACTGTGTTGACCGCTGACTGTGGCAACTTCCTTGTGTTTCAGCATCGTCGGTTCTGGCGGTTTCTTCTGAGTTTCAGCATCTGCAACCTCGGGCTGTGTAGCAGCTCCATGTTTCAGCATCTGCGACCTCGGACCGTGTAGCAGCTCCGTGTTTCAGCATCTGCGACCTTGGACTGTGTAGCAGCTCCGTGTTTCAGCATCAGTTCTGTGTTTCAGCAATAGGCCTTGAATGCAAATATGCAGTTTTTGGACACTTATGCATTTCTAATCAATGGTTAAGTACGAGAGTGATGTAAAATATCATGCAAAACAGATTAAACATATAGTAATGAGAAGGGACGTTGTATACCTTTGGAATGATCAGATAAAGTGATAGTATAGGTTCAAATATAGGTGATCAAGAGTATAATAATGGCAAAGAGTATAGGCAAAAAGGTGCATAGTGTGGTCCTAACAGTGACGTTCTACATACCAAAAGAAATGGAATGACATGTGCTATCCATATAGAATAGTATTATCTGAAAATATATCATAACTCATACCGTTACCCATCAAACAAACTTGGGTCCATTACCCAAACCTGGGGTCTCCAACTTCTCATGGCCATAACTCTCTAACCGTGAGGAATTATGTGACGTTCCACATACCAACAGAAATCAAATGACAAGCACTATCCATCTAGGATATTTTCCCTGACAAAATTACTTTCCGTCATCTCATTATTCCACAACTAAGCATGGGTTCTCTTACTCCACAAAGTGTCTTTTTGTGAGGGCTTTCACCATAAGGGGATCACTTTGGAGTTCATCCATATTTACTTATTATCAGCCATGACAAAACAATAATGAGTCACATTTACATCAAACAATATTGGGTCCATTACCCAAGCCTTTATGCTACGGGGCTTTCTTCAAGGGTTGACATCAATGAAAACCAACCTTAATCAATAGAATCGATAATTAGGATAAATTTAAAGCACCTTTAAAAATAATATCAAATATTTTTTTGTTGGAACCCTGTGATATAAATCTTGGTGAAATTATAATTTTCTGTTGTTTAAATTGCATTTCTGAATGCATAAATGGATTCATCTAACCAATAGGACACTTAGATTATAGGATTGCACATATTTAACCACTCGTTCATTTGACATTTCCTTCCCACATGAAGTGGTTTAAATATTCTAAAAATTCAAGTGTTAAGTTTTACTTTTTTGTCTCATATTTTCTTTGTCCTAAATCCTGATAAATGGTTGAATCCATTTCTGCATTCATAAATGTAATTTAAACAACATAAAATTAAGATTTCCTACCAATGTCACCAGATTCCAACCAAGAAGAAAAAAACATAAAACAATATCTTCTCTGATTTATATACAGATATCACAAAATGATCAAATCACGATCAATAGCTATAATATTTTCCCCAACGACTATCCAACCATACGATGGGTGAAATTATATTTTTTTGTTGTTTAAATTGCATTTCTGAATGCATAAATGGATTTAGCTGTTGAAAAACCAGTAAGACACTCAGATTATAGTATTATACATATTTAACCACTCATTCATTTGACATTTCCTTCCCACATGAAGTGGTTTAAATATGATAAAAATTCAAGTGCTACGTTCTATTCTTTTGTGGGAAATCTTGATAAATTGTTGGATTTGAGTGGTTAATTCTGTATAATTAGAATACCCTTGAGGTTTTTCAGCAAGTTGAATCCATTTCTGCATTCAAAAATGTAATTTAAACAACAGAAAATTAAGATTTTCTACGGATTTATGTTACTGGATTCCAACCAAAAAACAAAAACATAAAACATTTAGACAACGCCAATCATTGTCTATGATTTATATATAATTTATACACAGATATCACAAAACGATCATATCACGTTCAATAGCTATCGTATTTTACCCAATGACTATCTCGCCATATGAGACGGTTGTCAGGGTGTGTAAAGACTAGCCAGGATAAAAAAATCCCTCTCATCGTTTCCAAGCGCAGGGGGCTAGTTCGTCATTTACGGTTTTGGGATTTATGGTGTTATACTCCCAAAGTCCCTGCACGACGAAGCAACATCTCTCACGTAGTGAAAATGCAGGGTATTAGGAGGATGATATCCAAGTTAATCTTACGAAGGCCTAAGTTCAGTATCAGTTATGTCTCGTTCAGGTCTGAACTTTCCCCGGCTGAAACATTCCCTCAACTTATTCAGGCTTATTCTCATTCTCATGAAAGTATTGTCACTCCCGGAGGATGCTTCCCTGTCGAAGTAGGGAAGGAGAGAAAGTGTTTTTTTGTGGGCATCTCTTATTTGAATCACCCTCTTATACGCTCTCTACTAGAGAGATCAGGCGGGGAGTTTGGAATGGATCAGATTGGTGTCCTCACCATCCCTTGCGATCTGGAGAGTTTCGAACATGTGTTATGGCTGGTTCACAACGATCCCAACCCATCCTTTGAAATCATGGAGGAAGTTGTCAAGTACTATTGTTTGATCAGTCGATCGTATGTAAATGAAGAAGCAGAGTTGCAGTGATGATCAATCATAGGATGTACGCATTCACAAGAATATTAAATATGCTAATATTTACACAGTGCTATCTTGTATAAACAAAACTCAGTTACATCAAACACAGAGGAACTTGATTATCATGCATCCTGTCTGAACGGTAGCTCGGAGAGTTTTTTTTGAACTGCAATGGATATTGAGATCTTATTTGTATTATTTCTTGACAGTATTGATTGTACAACAAAACATCCTGCAAAGGCATAAACTGCATAAAGGTCTGTTCTCCAATTCAATGTTAATTTTAGGTTTTAGCGATGAAGAAGGTGTAGGTTTTCACATTTAGTCATAATGTTGTTTGAGCTCTGTGAAGAAAACTGTGTAGAAAATATTGAAAACACAAATAACAGTCAACAATATACAACAATATAAAATGAATTTTTTCTTTATTTTTAAGTTATATATTCCTCTATCATGCTACACTACACTATGTTATATATTCCCCTTTCCTACTACACTATATTGATTCATGCTTCATTTAATTTTCTGTGACTGTCATAAAATATAGTTCCATAAGAAGAATATATCTCTGAAACACACCACTGGATTTTAACGATTAAGTCGTTTGATTTGGTGAATTTAACTGTGGAGCTCGGGCATGAACTTGCTCTAGTTTTTCTAAACATTTGTGATTGGAAAGCTAATAATAATAGCTTCTCTCAATGCTTGTAGGTAGGATAGCACCAGTGGCTAAATTACCTAATAATGTTGGAATTGTTAGATGAAGTAATAATTCACTATGTTACTAAAAACGTTTCTCCCATGATGAGTCCTTTTTTTAAATGATGAAATAATCATGAAGTGGAAAAAAACTTTTGTCATCATCATTGTTAATTGTTGGGTGGTTGTTAGATTTGGAATCAAATTAGTTGTAGATTTGGAATCAAATTAGTTGTAGATTGTGATGCTCTTCTTGCACGCAACCATGATCACCATCTTGGAAAAGTGATCAACAACCATCAAGACACAATCATTTCCCCTCTTGGTGATCGAAAGGCCCGACATGTAGTCTTGGTGGAACTCCTACAAGTATATGGACCACTTCTGATGGAGTTCATTCTACAATTTTTCTTTTGTCTGCATGAACTGCAATGGCTTATGATCCATGTGGATGTCTGTCTCTTTTTCGAGAATGTAATGTATCCACTTGTGGAAGGCTTGCACAATGGAGTACATTTATTTTTCATAAGTAGGGTATTTATGGACAACATCTGAGTGAGAACTACGCCCACAACATAGTTTGAAGCATCTATCTCGATTTCAAAGGGTTGTTGCAGGCTCGGTAATGAAAGTACTAGGGCTGAGCACAGACACTGCTTTAAATCATCGAATGCTTGTTGTTGGGAAATCCCCCCCACACATTTTTTCTTACCACTACCCCTGGTTACTTTTTTGAGGTCCCATGCAATATGGGAGAATCCCAACACGAACCTGCGATAGAAATTGGCAAAGCCTAAGAAGATCCAAAGCTTAGTGAGTGTGGTTGGGGCTGGCCAGTCACGAATGACCTAGATCTTGGCTGGATCGACATGCACACCATGCTGATCCATAATGTATCCTAGGTATCAGACCCTATCCATGCCGAAGGAGCATTTTTCCAAGTTGGCATATAGCTTGTGTTGCTGCAGGGTGTGCATAACCTATTGAATATGTTGCAAGTCTTCTTCCCAAGTCTTGTTGTAGATGAGGATGTCATCTAGATACAACACTACAAAAGTATTGGTGAAAGGTTGCAGGATATCTTCCATCATCCTCATGAAAGTTGTTGGAGAATTTTTCAAACCAAAGGGCATGACCAACCATTCAAAAATACCTTCTTTTGACTTGAAGGCAGTGTTCCATACATCTGTCTATTCTATGGGGACCTGGTGGTAGCCAGACTTCATATCGTTCTTATTAAAGTATTTCCCCCCCCTGAGTTGATCAAGGATATCGTTGATTCTGGGAATCAAGTATCAATTCCCGATTGTGATTTTATTTAGTGCTCGGTAATCAATGTAGAGTCGCCATGTCCCATATTTTTTCTGCACTAGCATGATTGGATTCCCACAAGGTGATGAGATGGAACGAATGTGCCCCTTGTGGAGAAGTTATTGGATCTTTTGCTTGATCTCCTCATTCTCTAACAGAGAGCGATGGTAGACCGGCCCATTGGGCAGCAATGGGTCGGGATCAGATCGATGGGATGATTGACCTGACAGTGCAGAGGTACCCCGATAGGTGAGGAGAAGATATCTTTGTATTCTTCCATGACCTTGTCCACTTGCTTCTGTTGTGTGGAGATGTCAGCCACGAAGGCTCTAGATGTTGCTACAATATTTCGCTCACTCTGAGAGTGAATCATGAAGAAGAAAAACTTCCCGGTCTGAGAGATGACCTTCCTGCATTGCTTGGCAGAGATCAAGGAAATATACCTAGGTGGGACTGCCTCGAGCATCCTGTATAATTTTCTGTTCAAAGTAATAATAACACTGCGAGGCCTAGACTCATATACAACATGACATTTCTATAAATAAGGTTGGCCCAAAATAACATTACAAACTTTGAGAGGAGTGACATCACACAATACCTCATATTTGAGGGGCTTGATGTCATATGACATGCGATGTTGTTGGCTGATGCGAAGATCGCTTCCTTGGTAGATCCATCCAATGGTGTAGTGTTGCGGGTGAAACATTGTTGGTAGGGCTATCCACTTGACGACCTCTTCTAAGATGAGTTTCTTCTGGAAACCGCTATCAATGATAAAGTGCAACAGGGTTCCTTTTACCCACATCTATTAATTAAAGAGGCACTTGCCTTCTTTTGGCTCATTTAGTTCACTGGGCTGGAACTTGATGGTTGCAATGGTAGAAATGGGTTCTGCATCAATGATATGTCTCCCCCTTTTTGGTTCTGACTCAGATTTGAAACCCGCATCAGATTCATAGGTTTTCACCTCAGCCACCAATGATTTCTTGGAGTGGAAATCAACTTTGTTATGTTAGGGGATCTTATGGAAGTCGCACAACTTCTCGATATATTTCTTTATATTTTTGGTGTCCTTCTTTGCTTGGGGCCTAGACTAATTTTCCTGAGGTTGTTTGTCTTTGCTCCATCCTTTGTTCTGCATGTTGGGGCTTCCCTTTACTTGCTTCTGATGTGAGGGGTTCCCATGCCCAAATTGTCTCATCTTTTGTTTAAGCTTTTGCTCGATTTTGATGACATATTGATAGGCCGCGCCCAAGGACGAGATGTCCAAAAACTCCATTTCATCCTGGATGTATTTATGCAGACCACTGCGATACTTGAGCACGATATTTCTCTCAGAATATTTGATACCCATCTTGGTGCACAAGCTATGGAAGATATTTGTGAACTCTGGCACTGATTGGTCTCTTTCCTGCCGTAGTGTGGTCCATTTTGTATACAGGTCGTCATAACTTCTGACATGGTAGTATTGTTCCTTGATAGTGTCCCTGAAGAACTCCTAGGTGACCAAAACTGTAAATAATGAGGGTTACTATGTTTCCTTTTTCTCACAGAAAGTCTCCCACCAATCTTTGATATGGGGAACGACTTTGAGGAGCACAAACATAATATTTTCTTTGTTCGAAAAGTTATGGACAAAAAATACCCTTCTAGCAGATTCAACCATTTATCTACAACATCCACATCTATCTGACCTTCAAATATGGGAATATCAAAGTATATTTGTACCTTGAAGGGGGCGGTGCCTTTGTTCGAGGAAGATGCGTCACCTGTTGGTAGCCGTCGAAGGATTTGTGCAAATATATCCATCATTTCATTCCTCTATTGTGTCAGGGATTCCTCAAGCAACATTTTGAAAGGATCTCCTATCCCATCATCCTTATGTTCTCCTTCCATGAGAGGTCTCTTGGGTGTGCGAGAGATTTTTTCCTCAAGAGAAACAAGCTCAAGATCCAATTCTGTGTACCCTGACCTCATCTTGGACATGCATTAAGAACGACAAGGAGTAGACTGCTTTGATACCACTGATCCAGATTTTATGAGAAGGACGAAAATGAATACAAATTATTATTATTATTAACACATAGACACAAGAATAAAAAATATACAATAACAAAGATACAGTAAAATGGTTTCTATTCAATAATAAAATGTTTTGAAACTGTCAAAGGCAACAAAAAACAAGCTTTCTAGAATGGTGGCGGCTTATCTCTTAGAAGAGATGTGACGACTGTGCTCATTCGCAAGAATTTGGTTACCATGATGATCTGTAATCATTTTTAGAATAAATAGGAATTCCAAATCCCTAGACATCCAAAAACCTAACCCTAGGAGATGAAGCACCAAAAGTCATGTGGGCCCCGTTGGGGTAAGCTAGTAAGCATCAACTTCCTAGGGTCATAACTTTTGCATACGATCTCTGTTTTAGGCAAAGGTCTATCCGAGGAATACACATGTTTCCATCAAAATCTAAATCCATGTACAATTTGACTGTGGCGATCTCTAAAAATGATGTTTAGGGGTTCAAAATGGCCCCATAAGTTAGGGACCCAAAAACTAGGAAAAAACTGCCCAACTAGAAAATTGCCAAAATGAGCCAGTTGGAATAGATGGGGGGCCACCTACATCTATCTGAATCAATTATTAAAATATTTCCTTGGATTAATACCCCCTTCCTAGAATCTTATTCCCCTTTCCCTTCAGTGGAGTTCTAGCCCCCCATACTATTTTTGTCTGGTTGTCATTGGGCTGCAATAGTGATGTATTTTTTTATTAATAATCCGAGTGTGATTACATATTACAATGATAGGCTCGTTGTCCTTTTAGCATCTGGACCCTCCATCCTAATAACCACATAAGGACTCTGGCCTCAAAACATATATACAAATGTACTCTGGCCCAAAATATGTTGGCTCACTAACCTATATGTACATTTACAATTGGGGTTCGGCCTAGGGGTATTACATTCCCCTACCTCTTATTTATGCACTATCCTCAGTGCATTATATACACATGTGCAATCGAAAAATCTTCAAAGATCTTAAAAAATATGTGGGTACTCCTCCTGCATGGCATCCTCATGCTCCCAAGTTACATCTTTAGGACCGTAACAGGTCCACTAGAATTTTACCAACCCTATTGCTCGATTCTCGAGCAACTTGAATTTCCAATCCAATATGCACACTAGATGAACTCATAAGTCTCCTTCTTTCTCCAATTGAATCACATTCCAATCAATTACATGATTAGCATCAGGTACATACTTTTTAAGAAAAGAAACATGGAATACATTATGAATGCACATGGATGCAGGTAGTGTGAGCATGTATGAAATAGGACCAATCCTCTCCAGGATTTCAAAGGATTTGCAATATCTTACTGCAAGCTTTGAACAATTTTCCGACTTTGGGGAACATTTTTTGGCCTTCACTTTTAAGAGCACGTGGTCACTCACTTTAAATTCTCCGTGAGTTCTACCCTTATCTACATAACTTTTTTTCATGTCTTGCACAACCTTTAAATTCTGTTTTATTTTCACCATTTGTTCTTCCATTTCCCTAAGAAATTATGGCCCAACCACTACTTTTTCTAATAGGTTGTCCAATCTCACTAGCATCTTGCACTTTCTACCATATAATGCTTCAAATGGGATCATCTTTAAAGATGCATGGTACCTATTATTATAAAAAAATACAACCAAATGTATATACTCTTCCCATTTTGATGGTTTACTGATCACATACATCCTCAACATATGTTTAATCGCCTGATTGACCCTATTTGTTTACCCATCTAATTATGGATGATATGTTGTGCTAAAATTTAGATTTTTCCATGTTACCCCCTCAGCCTAGGGGTAAATAAGGAGATCATGTCTCAAGGCCCATAAGTAGTAGACATGGAGTATCAAGAGTCAAATTGAGCATCCGAGCCAACATGGTCCCTCCTATTCATGTTGATCACCACTCATCACCAACAACCAAGTAGTGTCCAGTACATCGGCTTGGTCCCATAATACATCATGTCTTTATCCATGAGGCAACATGATCCAGGTGGATATTGGTGGCCACCCACCTATTCCACTTGGACCCCCACCATTGCTTCTTTCAATTTTTCATTTTTCGCACAGTTTACCATTTTTAGCAGTTTTTTAAGGTCCTGAACTTTCGGGGCCATTTTGAGGCCCTAAACAATGTTTTTTTGGGTATGTTTCTGTCACAAAGTAATATATAATGATTCTATTTTGTCTCTAGTGTTGTAGGCCTCGGATAGATCTTTCCAACGAGCTATCATACGCATAAAACGGAGATCGTATGCAAAAGTTACGACCCCGGGAAGTTGATGCGCCAACTTACCCAAACGGGGCCCACATGACTATTGGTGCTTCATCTCCCAGGGTTAGGTTTTTGGATGTCTAGGACTTTTGGCATTCCCGTTTATTATAAAAGGGCCTTCAGAGCCTCATTGTAATCATCTTCTCATGGATGCGAGTAGCGGCCACATCTCTTCTCAGAGATAAGCTACCAGTGTCCTAGCTAGTTTATTTCCATTATGTCCGTACGCATATTTCAGTCATTTGTTATTAATGAAATGAAGTCTTATTTCCGCTGCATCTCTGTGTTTATGTGTATTTATACATTTCATTGTGTTCCTACATAAATCCGGATCAGTGGTATTAGAGCGGTCTGCTCATTCTCGATCCTTCTTTTTATGTCCCCAACGAGATCGAGGTATAAGGAGGTGGGGCTCGATCTGGTTGAACCTTTGCAAGATAAGCCTCGCAAACTCCGATGACCACCCATGGGGGAAGAAAATAAATATGAGGGAGCAGGAGATCCTATCAAAATGTTTCTCGAGGAGGCCCTCGAGAAACAAAGGAACATGATGATGGACAACTTTGCCCAGATTCTTCAACGGATTCCGACTGGCGGTGCATCGACATCCAGAAGCCACTCTGGAGGT
>ML790634.1:326263-342870 GCA_009831015.1 Picea engelmannii | reverse complement strand
GGGGGGGGAAGGGGAAAATATAAGATAATTGTATAATACATTTCTCTTGTATTTTCCCCACCCCCACTATCATATATGAGGGTGGGGTTGGGGAAAATATAACTTATAAGAGAAATGTATTATGAGGGTGGGGGGCGGGCGAGGAATATAAGATAAATGTATAATATATTTATCTTATATTTTCCCCACACGCGATCTCGTGAGTCGGAGTGTCCAACTTTGGCATTCTCCCCTTACGAAGTCTCGAGACGCGAGATGGCGATACAGGTGTAGCTTTGCTTCGTCGATGAATCCTTGCCGCTGAAAACAAAATGCCCGCTTGATTTTAAGCCCGAAAAGGACTTCTTCTGTGTGCTACGGTTGATGCTCATGACTGGGCCCTATGAATAAAATGCCCTTGCTGGACTTTAGGCCTTCCTCTTCACAGCTTGGGCTACGGTCTCAAAGGAGAGAAAGCAACCCACCCCTCTTAACAAGAATTAATGTTAACATTAGGTTCCATGGGGGATAGAGTCGTCCCTGTGATGCTCTAAGAACTCATTTGTAGCTTCAGTGCCTTGCTATTGGGATATGGAGTCATTTAATAAGCCAAACAATAAAAATAAACAAAGAACCAAAAGGACAATATTTTCAAACAAAGGAGCTGTCTAAGGCTCAAACAAAGCATTTCTTCAGAAAATGCCCATTTATTGGGCTGTTGAAAACCTCTTCACCCTTCAAATCCTGCAACCTATACGTGTTATTTGAGAAAACCTCAGAGATTTTGAAGGGCCTGATCCATAGGGTGTCAAACTTTCTGTGTTTTTCCTTATCCTGTCTGGGTGCATCCCACTTAAGCACCAAATCCTTGATCTCAAACTCCTTCTTCCTGACCTTTCTATCAAAGGGATGTTTGACCTTCTGCTGATGACTATGAGTTGCATCCATCACCTGTTACTTGATATATTGTACTTCAACCATCTGATGAATCCTTCTGACCATATGATTCGGCTCTCCTTCATAATCTTGAAAGAACTTCTCTACAGGTAAGGCGAGCTGAGTGGGAAAAACTGCTTCTATTCTGTAGACTAGCTGAAAAGGTGAGGTGCCCAAGCATTTCTTCGTTGTCACTCGATCGGCCCATAAAGCAAATTTGAGCTTTGAATCCCAAGCCTTCTTATTGTCTTCCAATATTCTTTTAATGAGCTTGATTAGGATTTTATTGGAAGATTCTGCCAGTTCATTTCCTTGAGGATAATAGGGGGTGGAGTGAATTAGCGAGATCTGGAACTACTCATAGAACTTAATCAGAGGATTATATTTGAACAAAGTAGCATTATCAGTGACAATCCTACTGAGACAACCAAATATGGCTATGATATCCTCCAGGAAGCTGATAATTACTCTGTGTGATGCACTTCTGGTGGGGGTAGCTTCTATCCACTTGGTGAAATAGTATGTTGTAGTTAGGATCCATCTATGTTGGCCACTTGAGGGAGGATGGATTTCCCTGATGAATTCTAGCCCCCACTGTTGGAAAGGTGTTGAAGCCACTACAGGCTTCAGTGGCAGTGGTCTAAGCTGCTGCTTTCCTGAGAACTTTTGGCATTTGATGCAGGCTCTGATTTCTCTGCAGACATCAGCGAATAAAGTGGGCCAGTAATACCTAGCCCTGAGGATTTTGTGAGCTGTGGTCTTCCAGAAATGATGGCCCCCACAAAGGACGCTATGGAAATCAAACATAGCATTCTGGGCTTCTTGTGGATTCAGGCACCTTAAAAATACCCCTAGAGGGTCTTTCCAGTACAAGGCTCAGTCAATGAGGCAATATCTGACCACCTTGAGCTTTAAATCTCTCGCCTTACTCTTTCCCATTCCATTAAGAGGCTTCAACTCTTGCAGAAAATACAAGATATCTCTATACCAGGTGCATCCTGCTAGCGATAAGTCACCCTGAGAACCTTTGTTGGACGACTTAGCTTGCTGATTTTTTGAACAAGCATTGATGAAGCTGATCCCCAAGTCTTTGCAATTGGATTCAACCAACAACTTGGCTAAACCCTGCCCCTTTACTAACTTGGTGGGCTTAATCTCCAGATCAAACTCTAGGATTTTGTCAATCCATTTACCTCTTCTCCCATCTATGTCAGGCTGTATAAGGATGTTCTTCATAGAGGTTGAAGGAACGTATGCAGTCACTTTTGAGTGCAAGACATAGACTCTGAAAGCTTTGAGAGATTTCACCAAAGCATAGGATTTCTTCTCCATGATCTCGTACCTGATTTCTGCATCTCTTAATGCTTTACTGAAGAAGGCAATGGGTTGCTCTCACCCTTCCTCATTTTTCTGCAATAGGACCGCTGCTACTGTATCAAAAGAAGCGAAAGAAAAAACTAGGAAGCCTTTGGAATAGTTCAGACTGCTCAACACAGGTGCCTTAGTCAATGCCCTTTTAATTCGGATAAAATATTCCTTGGGTTCAATAGTCCATTTTACTTCTTTTCCTTTCCTGAGCATGGCTGTGATGTGTTTCACCATCTCAGTGAAATTTGAGACGAGCCTCCTCAAAAATTTAATCTTCCCTAAAAAGGCTTGAACTTTCTTCCTAGATCGAGGAAGTGACAGGGTCTGAATTGCCTCTACCTTGCTGGGATCAATCCTTACTCCTTCTATTGATACTATATGACCTAACAATTTCCCCTACTTCATGGCAAACAAGGATTTTTTGGGGTTTAAGGATGTCACACACCCACTACGACATAGTAAAAATTTTCGATTTTCCTCAAGGGACAGAATCCCCGAAGTCCTACAGGGGCCTAGCGTAGGCTAGTTCTTCCCTATTCACCTCCCTGTGATCATGGGTTAGGAACACAGGCCAAATAAACCAGGCGTCTTTTCATGTTTCACGACTCAGCGATACAAGTGAGTCCAATCTTAAAGGTATAATGGCGAGGGGGCTCCAGAATGAAACCATGGTCGTAGATCTAGGCACGCAGATTTTGGCCGTCCAGATCTACCCACCGCTTAACGACAAAGAAATAGCTCCCTTTCTTTAGTCCCTATCTCGATAGGATCACATGCACACCTAAATGTGAGTTCCTTTCACAACTCGCGACCTCGCAAGTCAGGAGTTGAAGACCCTTGAATTTTCTTCACCAATCACCGATACTTGAGATTTTGATATGGTATGGCTTCCTTCAGTCAGCGTCCTTTGGGCGTGACCACCAGCGAGGCTAAATGCTAGCTCCTTTCGCTATTTGCCACTTTGTGAGTTCAACGGTTGAACTCTCATTCCTTCCGTATGCGATCCTCTGAGAATTGAAAATCAACGAAGGTTGACCTTCTTGTTTCACTTCTTGCAACTTTCCATTTCGCGAGTTGTAGCATCAAATTTTGGTGCCTTCCCTTCACGAACCCCTGAGAAGTGATACTTATTTTCCTTCTCGCGTTCTCGCTACTCGCGACTTCGCAAGTCCAAGGGTTGATCTCTCATTCTCTTATCTCGTGAATCCCTGAGATGTGAGAAGTCAACGAAATGTTGACTCCCTTTTCTAGGGGATTCTTGTCCACCTGTCAATCACGCGGGCCCCACCAGGAAGTTCTTCCACGTGTTCTCTTGTGCTTGACTCTCAGGACTTCGCTACTTGGGAAGTTGTAAATGACTCCTTTCAACCTCCGAACTCACAAACCTCTGATATGCGATGTACCGAGATGCCAGATCCCATGGCTGTCCTTCCTCTTTGATCAACAACCTAGATCACATCGCGATCTCGCGAATCGAGACTTCGTGACTCCAAGAGTCAAGTCTTCCACCTCCAAACTTGCGAATCCCTGATACACGAAATGGTTAGATCTTTGCAACCTGTCCTTTTTGATTAATGACCCATATCAAAACATGATCTCGTGACTCGGGACTTTGTGACTCCAAGAGTCAGGTCTTCCACCTCCAAACTCATGAATCCCTGATACACGAAATGGTCAGATCTCTGCCACCTGTCCTCTAACGTGGACGGTCCTGATGTCTTCGGGACTTTTGGGACATAGTCGAGTTCACTCTCCCACCTAAGTAAAGGTTAAGATCAATGAATTATAGAGCTGTGATGCATCCCTGGGATCTACGGTCTTGGATCCCATCGTGATCTCACGACTCGAGACTTCGTGACTCTAAGAGCCTGGTCTTCCAAATCCAAACTCACAAATCCCCGATACGCGAAATGGACGGATCTCTGCCACTTGTCCTCCAAAATGGATGGTCCCGATGTCTTCAGGACTTTTGGGACGTACTCGAGTTCACTCTTCCGCCTAAGTAAAGGTTAATATCGACGGCTTATAGAGCTCTAATGGGTCACTGGGATCTACGGTCCAGGATCCCATCACGATCTCGCGACTCAGGACTTCATGACTCCAAGAGCTCGATCTTCCAACTCCAAACCCACGAATCCCCGATATGAGAAATGGTCATATCTCGCTATCTCTTCTGAGCTTGAATCACGAAGTTCAAACTCTCGGAGCTTCAAGCTCCCATGACCCCGAGATCTTAGAAAGCTACTCTTTCTTGCATAAGGGTTCCAGACCCGGATTGCATGAAACCTCAGATGGTTCTCGGGCAATTATCCCCGATCTTAATCGAGTCTCTGGTAAGGTTCGGTACGGTTACAAGGTTTATGGGGTAATTCTCGGAAAATAGTACTCTCAAGGGGCCTTCCCAGAATATTACGAGAAACTAAGCAAATAATACAATTCTTGATGGAGCAAACTCATGTCCCAGACTTAATCATTTGTGCAAAAAACAATTGTGGCATGTAAGCATACAAAAACATCCATTCTATCAAATCAACGTTAGGTAAACACTTCTATTCAGAACTATTTACAAGCACATAAAACTGAACATGCAATTATGGCATTAACTTCAAATAACAC
Source organism: Picea engelmannii (assembly GCA_009831015.1). Classification (NCBI taxonomy): domain Eukaryota; kingdom Viridiplantae; phylum Streptophyta; class Pinopsida; order Pinales; family Pinaceae; genus Picea; species Picea engelmannii. The sequence goes on along the minus strand of ML790634.1, from coordinate 337,971 downwards.
TTATCAGAAATAACACTAGAGGTGATGCAACTGCTGAGAGGGGTGCTCGTTTCAACCCAAGCATAGGCTCAGCGACTCCGATAGGATTTACCACTAGCCACCCCTGAGATGAGACCATGATGCTGCGAGATTGCGTCTTAGTTTTCCAGTGACCGAGAATGAGGGTTACTCTCCCCCTTCTCTACTATCACTCACTTTGCATATCTCCAGATTTCTTCCTCCTTCCCTCGCGTCTGCCCCTCTGCGCTTCTTCCTCAAGCATTTCCCCCTTGCGAGGTTGCATGTGGCGGGATTTCTCTCATGGTGGTTAGGCCCGAGTCTCCTACGGATGGGCAGTTCACTTCCCCCATCCCTCATTAATTCCTGAGGAGCCATCTACCTACCAACCTGCGAGTAAATTATTTTGGGCCAGTGAGCCGCTCTTGGTTCTCTGGGCTAGTGAAGTCCAAATACGGTCTTGGTTTCGGTGGAAGTTAACACCACATTTCTAGGTGCCTTCCACCACTTTTCTCCACCCATCGTGGTCTCTTTTTCAGCATATCCCCTCTCAGCAGTTCTACAATATATATATTCATAATATTATTTACATTCATCAACCTTTTTCACAAGGTCCATTCTCATCACACATTCACATTTTTGAGTTTTCCACAGTTCTTGGCCAGTATAGTTATTTTTACAAACTAGGGGAAACAGGGTGTTACAATTCCCTCCCCCTTAAAGGAACATCATCGTCGATGTTCTTATCTATTAACGTGACATGCATGTACAGAAGTAAACAAAATCGGATATGCCTGTCTCATGGCATCCTCCATTTCCCATGTATCCTCATCTGGGCCAAAATGTCTCCACTGCACCTTGACCTGTGCAATGGTTTGGTTCCAGAGCAGGGTTTCCTTTGTATCTAGTATGCATTGAGGTTCTGGTAGAAATTATCCCTCCGATTCCACTTGGATCACAGACTAGTCAATTATATGATTATCATCATGTACATATTCCTTCAATAATGAAACATGGAAAAAATTATGTGCTTTTACTGTGGGAGGAAGTGCTAGCCTATAGGCTACAGGTCCCACTCTATCTAGAACCTCAAAGGGTCCACAATACCGAGGTTCCAACTTGGCACAAGCTCCCATTTTTAGGGAACTCTTCCTAGTCCTAACTCTGAGATATACACGATCTCCTGCTTTGAACTCTCTTGGAGTTCTCTTTTGGTCGAAATAACTTTTCTGTCGGTTCTGAGCGACCTTCAGGTCTTGTTTTATCTGAGTCACCTGTTTTTTCATTTCATTCAACATGTCAGGTCCAAAATAAATCTTGTTTACTGGATTACTCCAGCTGACTAGAGTGTTACATGGTCTACCATAGAGGACTTCGAAGGGACTCATCTTTAAGGATTATTGGTAGCCATTGTTGTAGGCGAATTCTACCAGTGGCAGGTAGTCTTCCCACTTCTTGGGTTGATGCATTACATGCATCCTTAACATATCTTCTAGTATTTGATTCACTCTTTCTATATTTCCATCGGTTTGAGGGTGATAGGCAATGCTAAACAATAATTTGGTCTCTAAACCAGCCATGAGTGATTTCCAAAAGTTGGAAGTAAATTTCGTGTCTCCGTCAGACATGATCTCTTTCAGCATACCATGCAGTCTGAATATCTCTTTCATGAATACCTGGGCGATATCGATTGCCTTACAGATCGACTTGATGGGGATGAAGTGAGAAGACTTGCTCAATTTTTCCACCACCACCATAATGTCATCATTCTGTTTGGTTGAGGTTGGTAATCCAGTGATGAAATCCATGGAGATGGTTTCCCGTTTCCACTCTGGGATTGGTAAAGGGTGAAATAATCTTGTTGGGTGTCGGTGTTCTGCTTTAATCTGTTGGCACTATATGAATTTGGCTAGGTACTCGGCTACGTCTTTCTTCAATCTAGACCAATAAAGTTGTTTTTTGGTGGCAGTGATAATTTTCTGGTATCCTGGATGACCCGAGTAGGGTCTTTTATGTAGTTCATCCATAATGAACCTCTTCAAGTCATCACAATCTGGGATATAAATCTACTTCTGTAAGTGAGAAGACCTCCTTCGGTCTTCTCGTAGCCTTCATATTTTACTCCGGCAGGTTCTTGCTGTAGGTACATGGTCACTGTTCAGACGAAGGGATCTATTTCTTGTGCATTTCTGATTCTTTCCTTGACATCTGTCTCACAGGTGCTCACCGCTGCCAGGTGAATTTTTTTCATACTTCTGCTAAGGGCATCGACCACCCTATTTTCCTTTCCTTTAATGTGTTTGATTTCGAAATCAAACTCGTTAAGGATGGCCATCCAGCTAGCTTGTATAGCATTAAGCTTTGGTTGATCAAATAGGTATCACAGTCCACAGTGATCTGTCATAAGTACAAATTTTCTTCCTAGGAGGTAATGCCTCCACATTTTCAAGGCATGCGCTATGGCAGCCAGTTCTAGATCATGGGTCACATAGTTGGCTTCATGCTCGTTCAATTTTTAGGATTCATAGCAGATCACACTTCCTTTCTGCACAAGGACTCCTCTGAGCCCTTCTTTACAGGCATCTGTGCACACGAGGAAGTCTTCTTCTGGATCGGTGATCTTTATCACGGGCGCATGGGTTAGTAGATGTTTTAGGGTTTGAAATATTTCTTCACATTTCTGTGTCCACAGGAATTTTGTCCCCTTCTTCTGGAGGGAAGTGATTGGAAAACCAATCTTGGAGAATCCTTTTATAAATATCCTATAGTATCCTGCTAATCCCATAAAGGATATGATGTCTGAAACATCCTTTGGAGTAGGCCATTCCATGATAGACCTAATTTTGTCAGGGTTTACCGCTACTCCTTCTTCAGAGAGGACATGGCCTAAGTAATTTATTTGCTTCTGGAAGAATTCACATTTGCTGAATTTGGCATAGAGCTGATGTTCTCTTAGCACTTGCAGCACAAGTCTAAGATGCTCTTCATGCTCTTTTCTATTCTTGGAGTAAATTAATATATCGTCAATAAAAACAAGCACAAATTTGTCTAGGAACTTGCTTAGTACATTGTTCATCAAGCACATAAAAGTGGCAGGGGCATTGGTCAACCCAAATGGAACTACCACAAACTCATAGTGGCCATACCTCATTCGGAAGGTAGTTTTATGGATGTCTTCACCCTTGATTCGGACTTGATGGTATCCTGACCTCAAATCAATCTTTGAGAAAATAGACGCACCCCCCAATTGATCGAACAAGTCATCGATCCTGGGAAAGGGGTACTTGTTCTTTATGGTTACCTTATTGAGTTGTCTATAATTGATACATAGTCTAAGGGTACTGTCCTTCTTTTTCAGGAACAGGACTGGTGCTCCCCATGGAGACACACTGGGCCGAATATAGCCCTTATCCATCATTTCTTTTAATTGCAACTTGAGTTCAACTAACTCGGGTGTGCTCATCTGATAGGGTGTCCTAGACACCGACACCGCTCTTGGTGCAAGTTCTATTGAGAAGTCTATGTCTCTTCTCAACGGTTAACCTGGTACCTCATCCAGAAACAAATATTTGTATTCTCTTAGGATAGGGTGATCATTAGGGCTTGGTTTTTCATCTTTGATTGTTTTCAACACTTGTATTGCATATAGGGTACAACCCTTTTGACAATACTTTCTCATTTGCAGAGATGATATTTGTCTCACCGAGACAGGTTTTCGGATCCCTTGAAGGGTTATCCTTTCCCCTTCCTTACTTACACATTCTAAGGTCTTATGGTAACAGTCCAATCTAGATTTATGTGCAGCTAGCCAATCCATAGCAATCAACAGATCATATGATCCCAGGGGTAATATGTTAAGGGTTTCTTGGGTGGGGAATTCACCCAACATTAATTGGCAGGCTGGTATGACTTCTACTATCCTCCTTTTAGTGCCAGTGGCTAACTGTACCAACCATGGCTTGGTATGTTTTTGTGGTTGTAGTTTACACTTATCAACAAATTGAGGGGCTATATAACTCAAATTTGAACCAGGGTCAATCAAAATAGACACTAGATGATTGGAAATCATACCTTCTATTTCCACTACTGAAGCTTGGTGGTCGGCTTGGTTATTATCCAAGGCTGCATAAATTTGTGGCACACTCCTGGCCACATCATTGACGATAGTAGCTTCCTGTATGTTATAAATTCTCTAACTATTCTGTTGTCGGTGTGGGCAGTCTCTCAGGAGATGTTCTTCTCCGCAACCCCAACATTTCAAAGGTTCTCTCTTTGGGTTATCAGTCTTCATTGATATGGGTCCAGAAGTTTTATTTCCACTCAAGGAGGGAAAATTATGCTAGTGCATACTTCAGGTTGGAAAGTTCATTCTAGGGTTCTTCTTGTAGTTCTTAAATCCTGGGGATTTAATTCCCCTTTTCTGAAATCTTGAACTATTCTTCTGTTTCCATCCTTTGCGAGGTTATGCTCGATGCCCAAACTGTTCATGACAATAGGTTGCCTTTCAAATAGTGTATTCTAGAGTCCTTGAGTCATCAAATTCAATTCTATTACGATAGTCCTTAGGTAGTCCATTGATGAAGCGTTGCACCTTTGCCTTTTCCGCCTTGATATAGGGTACATACCTCAACAAATTGAGGAATTTGTTGACATATTCTTCTATAGTAAGTTGTCCCAGTTTGAGTTCATAAAACTCTTTAGTGAAATATTTTTCCGACAGATACTTCTTCCGAAAGTATTTCTCAAACTGTTCCCAAGACAGGTCCTCTTCGTGAACCCCTTTCATATTCTTAACGTCTTCCCACCAAATGGAATCCTTTCCGTTCAAGTTGAAGGTGGCCACTCGGGCCTTCATATTTTCTGAAAATTCATGGACTCTAAAATACTTCTTTAGTCCAAGAAGTCAGGCCTCTGCTTCCTCTCCCTTATTTATTTCATCGTCGAAGGAGGGTGGTTTGGCCTTTCTGAATTCTTCAAATTTTCAACCTTTGGAAGACTTTTGCTTCTTCTGTTTTCTTCAGGGATAGGAACTCATTCTACTGCTAGAAGAGCCCTCTGTATTGCCAACTTTCTTCTCAGAGGAATCACTCGGCACTGGTCCTTTACCTCTGGGGTGGACCCTTTTTGAGGTTCTCCTCTCAGTGTGGCCACTGATATGACCATGTTTTTGAGTTTCAAGTTCATGTTGCATTTGTCTTTGTAGATCGAATAAAATCTGCAGTAAGACTACGTTAATTTTTCTTTTCTTTTCTTGTTCTTTCATCACCCTTTCATTGTCATCCTTGCAGCTTTGTAATTCGACCATGAGACTCCTCATGGTCTCGACTAGATCTAGAGGGGTCCCTGATGCCCTCCTTTCGTCAAACTCTTCGTCTCTATTGTGGGATCCTTCCCCCATTTCTTGCTAAGTCACCATACTATGCATTGATAATTTCCCACGGTTGATCTTCCGCTTGTGTGCAAAAGGAAAAACGTTGGTTGTTAGTCAATATTTATATTTATTTATAACCAATACATAATTCATATTTTCACATGTACACACACACAATAGGGGTTTTTCATTCTTAACTTCGTCTTTTGATTAGGAAGGTTAAGACAGGGGGTTATTCTTTTTAAGAGTGTTCCGAACGGAGCTTCTACGCAACTCATTCATGAGCCCAAGCGGGCCAAGTGTTGTAACCATGCTCTGATACCAATTTGTTACACACCCACTACAGTATAGTAAAATTTTTAGCTTTTCCTCAAGGGACAGAATCCTCTAAGTCCTATGGGGGCCTAGTGTAGGCTAGTTCTTCCCTATTCACCTCCCTGTGATTGTGGGTTAGGACCACAGGCCAAATAAACCAAGCACCTTTTCGTGTTTCACGACTTAGCGATACAAGTGAGTACAATCTTAAAGGTAGAATGGTGAGGGGGCTTCAAAATGAAACCATGGACGTAGATTTGGGTGCACAGATTCTGGCCGTCTAGATCTATCCGCCGCTTAACAACAAAGCATTGGCTCCCTTTCTTTAGTCCCTATCTCGATAGTACCGCATACGTGCCTAAATGTGAGTGCCTTTCACAAGTCGCGACCTCGCGAGTCAGGAGTTGAAGACCCTTGAATTTTCTTCACCAATCGCTGATACTCGAGATTCCAATATGGTATGGCTTCCTTCAGTCAGCATCCTCTGTGCGTGACCGCCGGCTAGGCTAAATGCTAGCTCCTCTCGCTATTTGCAGCTTCGTGAGTTCAACGGTTGAACTCCCGTTCCTTCCTTATGCGATCCTCCGAGACTTGAAAGTCAATGAAGGTTGACCTTCTTGTCGCACTTCTTGCAACTCGCCATTTCATGAGTTATAGCATCAAATATTGGCACCTTCCCTTCATGAATCCTCAAGAAGCAATACTTATTTTCCTTCTCGCATTCTCGCTAATCGCGACTTCGCAAGTCCAAGGGTTGAGCTCTCATGCTCTTATCCCGTAAATCCCCAAGATGTGAGAAGTCAACGAAATGTTGACTCCCTTCTCCAGGTGACTCGTGTCCACCCGTCAATCATGTAGGCCCCAGCAGGAAGTTCTGCCATGTGTTCTCTCATGCTCGGCTCTCGACACTTTGCTACTCGGGAAGTCGTAAATGACTCCTTTCAACCTCTGAACTCATGAACCCATGATACGTGATGTATCTAGACACCAGATCCCATGGCTTTCCTTCCTCTCTAATAAACGACCCAGATCACATCGCGATCTCGCGACTCGAGACTTCGTGACTCCAAGAGTTAGGTCTTCCACCTCTAAACTCACAAATCCCCGATACACGAAATGGTCAGATCTCTGCCACCTGTCCTCTTTGATTAATGACCCAGATCACAACACGATCTCATGACTTGGGACTTCATGACTCCAAGAGTCAGGTCTTCCACCTCCAAACTCGTGAATCCTCGATACATGAAATGGTCAGATCTCTGCCACCTGTCCTCTAACGTGGACGGTCCCGATGTCTTCGAGACTTTTGGGACGTAGTTGAGTTCACTCTCGCACCTAAGTAAAGGTTAAGATTGACAACTTATAGAGCTCCGATGGGTCCCTGGGATCTACGGTCCAAGAACCTATCGCGATCTCGCGACTCGGGACTTCGTGACTCCAAGAGCCTAGTCTTCCAACTCCAAACTCACAAATCCCCGATACGCAAAATGGACAGATCTCTGCCACCTGTCCTCCAACATGGACAGTCCCGATGTCTTCAGGAATTTTGGGACGTAGTCGAGTTCACTCTCTCGCCTAAGTAAAGGTTAAGATCGATGGCTTATAGAGCTCCGATGGGTCCCTGGGATCTACGGTCCAGGATCCCATCACGATTTCACGACTCAGGACTTCGTGACTCCAAGAGCATGATATTCCAACTCCAAACCCACAAATCCCTGATAAGCAAAATGGTCATATCTCGCTATCTCTTCTGAGCTTGAATCACGAAGCTCAAACTCTCGAAGCTTCAGGCTCCCATGACCTTAATACCTTAGAAAGATACTCTTTCTTGCATAAGGGTTCCAGACCCAGATTACATGAACCCTCAGACAATTCTCAGGTAATTATCCCCAATCTTAATCGAGTCTCTGGTAAGGTTCAGTACGGTTACAAGGTTTATGGGGTAATTCTCAGAAAAGAGTACTCTCGAGGGGCCTTCCCAGAATATTACGAGAAACTAAGAAAATAAGACGATTCTCGATGGAGCGAACTCATGTCCCATACTTAATCATTTGTGCAGAAAACAACTGTGGCATGTAAGCATACACAGGCATCCATTCTATCAAATCAACGTTAGGTAAACACTTCTATTCAAAACTATTTACAAGAACATAAAACTGAACATGCAATTATGGAATTAACTTCAAATAACACTTATCAGAAATAACACCAGAGGTGATGCAACTGCTGAGAGGGGTGCTTGTTTCCACCCAACCGTAGGCTCAGCGACTCCAATAGGATTTACCACTAGCCACCCCCGAGCTGAGACCACGATGTTGCGAGACTACATCTTCATTTTCCAGTGACTGAGAATGAGGGTTACTCTCCCCCTTCTCTACTATCACTCACTCTACATATCTCCAGAGTTCTTCCTCCTTCCCTCATGTCTGCCCCTCTATTCTTCTTCCTCATGCATTTCCCCCTTGCGAGGTTGCATGTGGCATGATTTTCGTCACGGTGGACAAAACCGAGGCTCCTACAGATGGGTGGTTCACTTCCCCCATCCCTCATTAATTTCTAAGGAGCCATCTACCTACCAATCTACAAGTAAATTATTTCGAGCCAGCGAGCCACTCTTGGTTCTCCAGGCCAGTGAAGCCCAAATACAGTCTTGGTTTCGGTGGAAGTTAACGCCACCTTTCCAGGTGCCTTCCACCACCTTTCTTCAGCCATCATGGTCTCTTTTTCAGCATATCCCTTCTCAGCAGTTCTGCAATACATATGTATTCATAATATTATTTACATTCATCGACCTTTTTTCACAAGGTCCATTCACATCACACATTCACATTTTTGAGTTTGCCACAGTTCTTGGCCAGTATAGTTATTTTTACAAACTGGGGAAAACATGGTGTTACAAAGGATAGGCCAAACCTCTGACACTTCAAGAACACTTTTCTCAGGTGACAACAGTGCTCTTTATTATACCTAGAGAAGACTGTGATGTCATCCAGATAGATCACCACAAACTGGCATTTTTCCCCGATGAAGGCTATATCCATGGCCCGCTGAAATGTTTCTCCTGCAGTCATCAATCCAAAGGGAATTTTGGCATAGATGAATGTGCCCCAAGGAGTGGTGAAGGCCGTTTTTTCTCTGTCCTCAGACATGACTGATATCTAGTTATAACCAGAAAAACCATCAATCATCGATATCTTAGATGCACCAGTTACCCTCTGCAATATGTGTTCCATGTTGGGCAGGGGATAATTGTCTTTCTTTGAGCTCCTTTTCAGGTTCCTGAAATCGACATAGAGTCTAATTTCTCCACTTTTCTTTCTTACCGGGACCAAATTGGCCACCCATTCAGAATATCTCAAGGGGACAATGATTTGGGCATCTAACAACTTCTTCACTTCTTTTTCCATGAAAGGCAGCAGCATGGGATTTATCTGTCTTAGCTTCTGCCTAAATGGCCTAGCCTCTTCCTTCAGTGGGATCTTGTGTTCAATGACAAATGTGTCATATGTCTTGAGGTCTTCATAGGTCGATGCAAACACATCAGAAAATTCTCTTAATAACTCGGTATATTCAACCCTCTGCCCTCTGGTTAAACTGCTCGACAACTTGACAAACTTAGGCTCCTCCTGTGTTCCAATGTTGCACTCAGCTGTGTCAACATCTTCATCTGAAACCCTACCCTTTATTGTGACATCATTCCCATCAAACAATTTTTCTAAAGGGACTAGTCCCCTCGGAATGTGATTGCTAGTCAGCTGAATAATCTGGCGATTAGCAATTTCATTTAAAAACACCTTAGGGTAATGGTCACCTTCAAGGTCAGGATCTTGATCAATGTGCAACACAGAGAATTCATCAACAGATTGGAGAAATTTTTCGATTTCAAGATCATCTTCGAATACCTTCCAATGCTTGACATTGTCTAGTACAGAGGGCCTATATTTTATCTCAACATCATATTTGACCATAAACAATAGAGGGATCTTGAACCGGCTAGCTGAAATAGCCAAAGAGTCGGCCACAACATTATCCTCCCTTGGGACAAAATAAATGTTGAAAGCTAAGAAGAAATTATCAATCAGGTCTCATACCTCATTCTTGTAACTTCTGAGCCAAGGATGCTTGGCCTGATAGACATTCCTGACTTGTTGGATTATCAATTCAGCATCTCTGAACACTGCCATCTCCCTTACTCCAATTTCTTTTGTAGCCCTCATACCTAGAACAAGAGCTTCATACTCTGCCACATTGTTGGTGGTTTCAAATTCCAGCTTGTATGACAGGGATATGGTCTCCTTAGAAGGTGACATGAAAACCACTCCAGCGCCAGTGCCTTCGCTAGAAGAAGCCCCGTCGAAAAACATTTTCCAAATGGAGGTGTTTGGAGGAGGTGTCCCATGGTCAAATAAGGGTTGCTTTCTGATTTGGAAAGGGGCTTCAGGATCCTCGGTGATCTGCAATAAACTAGACCCCAAATCAGTGTCCAGTGCAAAGATGGGATGATTGGTGGGGTTTTCTTCATCACTGACAATATAGGCTAGCCGGGCTTCTCTGTACAACCTCCTGTTTTCCCCTCCAAAGACTGGAATAGTAGCATATGTGAGATCCATCTGTAATGTTCCTCCAAGATTTTTAATCCAAGATCTTGACAGCAGCATGCCAAACTTGGGAGGAACATCGACCACTACAATGTCCATGACCACACTCTTCATTGGCAGCTGAAACAGAGAGACCACCAAGTCTTTGATGACTCCAAGACATTTCACCCTCCTTGAATCAAAAGAGAACAAATCATGATAAGCCTTTGTCACTTCTAGTGCCAATTCTTCCATGACTTTTTTGGGCATAAGGTTATGGGAAGCCCCTGAATCCATGAGGCAGTTATGCAACACTTTATCATGTATGGTTAGGGATGTGTAGAAAGGAGGGGATGAATCATCTCTATCTTCTACCATGGGACCTAGGACGACTACTGGATTTTCATCTTGGAGATTTATTGAGTTCGTGGAAGGCTGGGGGGGCTCAGATTGTAGCAGCTTAGAGAGGGACCTTTTGAAATCTTCATTTTTAACTAGTTCGGATAGGGGTACAGGGATTCTAATCTTCTGAATCTCATGCTCAAAACTAAAGGAGGAGAGAGACTTAGGAGCTTCCCTTACCTTGGAGATAGGTTCCTTGGCTGCTGGTGAAGCATTATGAGTTTTCTTTTCTTTAGTAGTGGTTGTTGCAGCTTTAGTAGGCCTTTTCTCTATGAGGGACTAATCCTGGCCATCAAAATTCCCTTCTTTCTTTTTTGACCTGAGATAGTATCTGTTAGGAGTGTTGCTGGCCTTTTCCCCTTTACTCAACTCGTTGATTTGAGTGTTGATAAGGGATTATTCATATGCAGATTGAGTCAAATGAGGAAACGGGGAAGTTTCCTCGATGCAGTGGATCTCAGGGTCGAGTTCATCCACCTCCTCCCCTTCTTCATGAGCAACTAGGCTATTCTAGAGAGGGGTCTGAATCCTCTGATCATCCATGTCTCTGCTTCTTTGTTTCTTTGGCAAAGTCTGTGGCATATTGTTACTAGGCCTCCTGCAACCTCTGTTATCAGTATTCTAGGGGTTTCTGTACGTGGGCTTCCCCTCTAACTCCCACTTCTCCATTCTAGCTGAAAGGGATTTTAGTACTTTAGCTACCTCATCCATTTGAAGGGGAAGGGGAGAGGAATGGGATGGGGAGGCCTCTGTTCTTCTCCTGGATACATCTTTGTCAGCCTTATTCCCGAGTCTTTAAACAACCAATATGTTAGACTCTACTTCCACGGCTGCATCCTACATGTGAGCCAAAGTGGTGGCTCTCCTTTCCCTCAGTAGGAGGCAAAAATCAAGATCAAAAGTTGTTAAGCCCTAATATTGGCTCATTACCCCTTAATTGGGGCATATTAGATTAGTAATGTTATTTTATTTATGTCATCTTTAGGCCATTAGTTGTAATTTAGATTAGTAATGTTATTTTATTTATGTCGGCTTTAGGCCATTAG
>ML790634.1:294093-310207 GCA_009831015.1 Picea engelmannii | reverse complement strand
TGTTAACAAAGGGAGTAACCAGGGAGAAACTGAGTTCTTTCTCAGTTTCAGTTGGTCTTCAAGAATGAAGATGAAGATGAGAAATTTTCCAGGTCCAAGAAGGTTCAGAGTCCAGCATATACAGCAGTGGTGGAGTGTTTGAGATCAGTCTCCAAGTGGGAGATTATTGGTTGTGGAGCCCGATTATCTTCCTGATTTAGAGGTCTTTTACTTTCAGCCGTGTTTATACCCCATGAAGTATTTACACCCCAGAAGTATGTACACTCTTCCACATAGGGGAGTACAGAGGGGGGGGTACCCCCTCTGCGGGGTCTGGGGGGGCTATCCCCCTGGTTGGGGGGTTTGGGGGCGAAGCCCCCGAAGCAAAAATTGCCTTGTAAAAGTATATTGTAATTTCATTGTAAATTTGGACCATTCATTGTAAGGTCACAGATCTAACGATAGAGATTATGTTAGGGTTTTTTTCCCTAGAAGGCAACCCTCTTTTATGAGGGAAATGTATGGTGGCTATGTATGTTGGTGAGTATTGTATTCTAAGAGAGGATTTTGTGAGAGAAAGAAGAGGAAGTTACAACGGGTTTTGCTATAGGTTGTATCCCTTCATTTTGTTGGATAATAATAAAGAAAGGACCTGGAAATTTCTCTGGTGGATGTAGCCCACACTGGGTGAACCACATAAATCTGTGTCTCTCTTGTATTGTGTATCTTCTATGTTTTGTTTCCACGTTTGTTTTATTTTATTGCTCCGCAGTGCTGTTTTTCTAACAGTAAGACATTTAATTCATATCCCAAGTCCAATGTAATATCACCCATATTGAAATCCCCAATACTAGAATTTAGTCTGAATTCCCTGCTTGTCCTTCTTCTTTTATGGAGATGATTGACTATTTTCTTCTCTAATTTCCCTTCTACTTATGTGTTACATATTTCTAGCATATTTTGTTAGATCTTGATAGATGATGGATCCTTTAATAACTTAACACAAGATTGGAGAATTTTTTTTATGTTACTTACTTTGTCTAAAGGTTGTGCTTCACTAGTGTGGTCCATTGAGGATGGAATTTCGTACATTGGTACATTCTGATTGTGTTGCGTGACTGATGTACACACAACATTTTACTTGAGAAACTCCTTTCTTTCCTCCTTGAATGTTTCCTTTTATTTTTGTGCATCAAACTGCTTATGTGGTTCAGTATTCTTCTTCACTCATTGGTGTTGCATTGGATCTTTTCTTATTGCATCGACTCCTGTCTTATATACTCATTGTATGAATATATTGATGTTTCTTCCATCATCCCTAGCTTTTGCAAAAATCCATTGTACATTCTGGTTGTTTTGGTTCCTCTTTTCTTGGATCTTTCCCAAGAGTGTTGTACATTCTTTTGTTTCATGGTTTATTGCACGACAATACATACATGTCGCTGGTGGAAGTGAACATTCCCTTTCATAATATCCTGTCTATTGGTAGTTGTGGCACACTATTGGACCTCTGCCTTGTCCAAATCCTCCTCTACTTCATCCTCCACCTCGATATCCTTGTAGTGCATTTCACTGAGGTACATGGTTATACTGCATGAGGTTACACTGTGGCTGTGTGTTTTTGTATTTCGGTTTTGCACTATTATATTGTTGTTGCACATTATTGTATGGAGGTGGTACCTGGTTGAACTAAGGTGCCACTTTCTCTGTCATCATTTCTTCTTGCACCCTATACGTATTTGAAGTTATTTCTCTCATCATCTCCATCGTCCTACAATCTTTATCATCATGACCAACTAACTTGAAAAAATTGTAGTATGAACTTTTGGTTATTGTCTTATACTTTTGCATCATTGGAAAATGGTATGGATCATGACTATGTGTTTTAAAACTCTCTCACCATGGTCCTCCTATTGGCAAGGGGTTTGATGCTCTTGCTTCCATGTACCGTGTGAAATTTTGACATTCATTCTTATGGTGTCCTTATGTCCTGCATGTGGTACACCAAACAACTTCTCTTTTCGCTTTTCACTTATTCTGGTTCAGTTGAAATGTTAGGTTCTTCAGATCCTCTTTCATCTCCTCTATTGTTAGATTTGTCTTTTGATACTGGTTCTCTTCCAGTTGTAAGGCTTCCTATAGAGCCTCTTCTTGAGTTTTGAACTTCTGTTGTATTAATGGGTATTTCAAATATGGTAAGAGTGAGTTCACAAATAAGTGCCTATGTTGCATGTAAGTAATTGCATACTTCAACTTACCTTTTAATCATTTAAACCTATGATCAAACTCCCACACAGACTCACTTGGTTTTTTCTTGATTTCAATCATTTCATTCATATACTAGTCCTCTGAGATGAGCTTCTAAAATTAGTTTATCAATAGTTTTTTTACGTATGAAATGGTCCTTGTTACTCCTGTTGGACTGTTTACATCTAAGATCATGTACCAGTCCAGTGCACATTCTCTTAGTGTGGTAGATAATTGTGCAAGTTTTGATTCCTCATCTTTGATCTTATTTTCTTCCCAGATCTTCTCACAGATGAATAAATGCTTTTCAGGGTCCTCTGATGCCTCTCCCCAAAATTCTAGTAACCTAATCGTGGGATCATGTCATGCCATTTTAAACTGTGTTGAACTACTACCTCCACCCAGTGTATATATTTGACTATTACTTCTTGTATTGGATCCCCCAGTTGATTCTCCTTGACTGGATTTGCCCTATCATTCTTCTGCCACTAAAATTTGATTATCTAGGTGTTGGTGTTCTTTCTGGTGTACTATTCTCTCATGGGGTTATAGGTTTCATACTTATTTTTATCTGGATTGGATTTCTGCCTTCTATTCTTGCCCTTGGACATCATTTTTTCCTTTCATATGTTGTGCGTAGGATTTCCCCAATCTTCTCCATAGCCCAGAGATCCTCTACCTCTTATTCATCATTTTCCAATCCCTCTCTATCAACTATGTCTCTCTTCTTGTTATTCATGTTATATTGGTAGGGTAATCCACTGTGCGTATTTCCAGCTGTTTCCATTATATTATTTATCTAGTCTTCCTCCATCATGACTGGGTCAATGGCCTCCTTCTTTCCCTTATCCATTTCTTCCTCCATTTCTCCACCTCTTGTCAGTGCTTCCCCCCTTCCCCCATGCACACAGGGAATTTTAGTTGTCTGATTCCATGGTCATCACATCGTTGTTATACAATAAAATATTGATTGAAGTATACACCGATATGATATACCTACCTTTGGGTCCTTTTAGAAAATACTTCTCTGTTACGCTATAAGACTTCGCAGTACCTACTACAAATTCGATGATAAACCCTACAACAATACTGTCTAACTAGAAATCTATTGCACGCATAAATTTGTTATTAACTTGTTGTAACTGCGCGATATTCATATGATTCCACTCCAACTATCTAATTCAATTTGTAGGGTGGCTTTCTTTTAACCTCAATAACCACTCTTGCAACAAATGTGGGAAATCATAGAAAAATACCTCATGCAAGTCGATAAACACGTATTTGTCAAGATATTTGCACAGTGTTAACTTAGGATTTCTATTATCCTTCTGTGAAAACTCAAGTTCCTTTGTTTTCAACCATCTTTCAATCTCCTCCTTTGTTGGATTCCATGGTATAAACATTCTCTTCTATACTTTCATTCTCCACATGTTTCTTCCATGGATCACATCCACAGTATCTCCTTTAGAGATATCACTTCTGACCTGCCTGAAATAAGGGTACACAATAAGAAATACAATAATAAGGAATGAGAGAAACACTCTTGTAGTGTTTTCATCAATCATTCCTCCATGGTAACCTGGAAACAAAATAAGAATTTTCCCCTAGAGGAGATGTTAGTTATATCGCGTAAATGATTACAGTAAGAATTTATATCAATACTGCTCACATGCTACCAAGTATTCAATAATAGAAATGTTCAAAGATTTCCATCACAACTATAGTGTTTAGAAATTATCAAACTTGATATGTGTAAATTTGAATCTTATCAATTTAATCAATCAAACCTGGAACCTAGAGTCTTATCCTCAAGGATGAGTGTTGTTGGTTTAATATTCCTGTTTCTCTTCTAGGGCTGACCCAGGTTTGGATCTCAACAGGTTTCCAACAAAACCCTCTACAACTATCAGCCCTCCCGGTAAACCAGAAGGAAACACAACACACAGAGTGCACTAAGCAGTCTCACCTGAGATAAATTTATGGGTGACAACAATGCTTAAGTTCTTGAAGTATAGGAATGAGTGGGGATATGGGAGTGTATTCCACCTTATTCATGCATTCATCATGTTATTCATTCAAATATTCCCAGGATTCATTCATCTTTTATGCCCATGCATGCATTATAATATATCTATCTTAACCATTCATTCATAAACTAATCATTGATAGACAATAAATATGAAATAAACATCACATATAACACATGTTTTATTGTGGTTCACCCCCTCCCGGGCTACGTCCACAAAGATTTGGCATCTCTGCTATTTTATTTAGTCTACTGCAAAATATGGTGTTGTGCGCATTACATCTTCCAACATACAATCCCGAAGAGGTTCAAGAACCTCTTTGAGGAAGACTAGATCACGCTAGGCTCCTCAACGTGTGACTAACCCTCAAAATATGGATTACTTGACTCTTTAATCTCATCTTGGACTTACAATTATTCAAAAAATATGAACTTACAACCGTTGATCTCCGAACTAGACCTCCTAGGTTCTTATTTATACTATTTTACATGCTTATAGTCGTTACAATCTTTATCAAAACCCTAACCCTGTCATAGTTAGGCTTTCCTTCCTATGCACCACGTTGCTTTCCTTGTTTGCATGTTGCTTTTCCTTCTTTTTTTTCATGCTTCTTTCTTGCCATTGATTACACACATTCCAAAATTAGGTCTTTCCCAAAATATACCTTTTATCCAAAAATATCCATGCACTCAAAATATCCTTTCTTCTCAAAATAGGTCTACGCCCAACTAGTGTTTTTCTTTTATTCCGAGTCTCCTTCACTCAACATGACAAGTACTTTCTTTAACCTGTCCTCTGTACTAAGACAATATGATATCTTGACAGAAATCTGAGTTAGGGAATAAACTCTATAATCTCAACTTTAATCAATCTAATACTTTGAATTTAATTTTGACCAATGGTTAGTATGATAACTTCAACAAATCGAAATGCAGTCTGGATATTCATAAGATTACAATAATTCCATAACAAGTAGAGGCATATCAAAGTAATCAAACTTGGGGTGCATAGTTCCTCTGAATGTGCCGTATCTAAGACCCCTCTGGATCTATGATTGTTGTTGAGAAAAAATATCCTTTCTCTTGCAAATACCCTTTAAAATAATGATACAATTTAAACACATGTAAGTACATACCTATGACAACATCGATAGGTAGTGGAACCATTCAACAACAGTGGAAAGCAATAACGAACCTTTAAAAATTCAAATATGCTTCAACTTGTAACTTAAAGTTAGCTGGATATTTGCTACGGTAAGGTGCACTAGGACAATAAAAAGTAGTCCCAACACTTCACAAGAAATTTCAATGCAACTGGTACTGTAGTTGGTGCTGGAACTACAATTGGTGTTGCAACTGGCATGAAGGGACTGGCATGAAGGAACTGGCACTACAAATGATACTTCAACTGCAACTGCAACTACAACTACAACTGCAACCTAGGGTTGATGAGGAAACCCTAATTCCTCAAACTTTGAATTTCAGAATTATGATCTAGGGACTAGATGCACCCTCCTAGGGAGAGC
Source organism: Picea engelmannii (assembly GCA_009831015.1). Classification (NCBI taxonomy): domain Eukaryota; kingdom Viridiplantae; phylum Streptophyta; class Pinopsida; order Pinales; family Pinaceae; genus Picea; species Picea engelmannii. The sequence continues at coordinate 304,429 of ML790634.1, read as the reverse complement.
TCCTAGATGGTATTGGTTTCACCAAATTTCTCCAACAAAGGTAAAAACGTCACCCTTAGGGTTTATGTAAAAACCCTTATTTTGCACCAGTTCTAACATTGAAAACCGAATCTAGGAGAGGGTACATTGAGTCTAGATACTTATTTATAAACTGTGAGTTGCTCTCTTTCAGGCTTGCTCTGATACCATGTTGAATTTTTACTTATACATCTAGTAGTTTTTGATGGTTCTTGAAGATATTGTTTACTCTCCTGAAGTATTTTGTTAAGCAAATGGCATTCTTTCTGTGCTATTCATATTCTGTTACACATATATGTTCCATTGTATACAGAAATCATGAAGTACTTCCAAAACCACAAATGAGCGAAGAATTCAACTATAAATGCAACAATAATCCTCTTCTGCGGAGAATATCTGAACTTTGCAAAAATGCAGGGTGTTGGCTTGTAGTGGAAAATACTTATGATTATTTTATATGGGTTGAAACATACTTATGTAGAGGCTCCACAGATTATCAATGTATTCTCTTTTTCTAAAAGCTTATGGTATGATGGGCTACATATCCTTCTGAAGTCGAGGGCCTTGGAGCACAACTGCTCAAAACACAAGATAATATCCCAATATGTTCTTCAATCATTGGACAAAATCTTGCTCTGTATTCACTGGAGCTTGGCCCTGAATGGGTGAAGGAAAGGGTTCAAAAGTTAACAAAAACAGAGATATAATTTTGGATGCACTGTCACCTCTTGGTGCAAATGCTGTAAAGGGCGGACAAGGAGCAATTTATCTCTGGGCAAAGTTACCAAGTGGTGATTATGATGATGTTGAAGTTGTTTGCAAAAAGACATGGGGTTATTGTTATCCCTGGTAGTGCTAGTGGAGGACCAGGTTATGTTCGTGTTTCATTTGGTCCAAGGGAATGCTTTCTTCTTAATTTTCTGGGTAGAAAGATCTCGATAATATTATTCAAGATGTGTATCTTATAATGCAAATTATTAAGGTCATCATTTCCTTCAGTTTCTGGGGTTATTTGGCAATATGCAAAATGCCAGCCATTATAAATACCAAGATAAGTTTGACTCTGAACAGCTAAACAGAGTGCTCTGCGATTTGAGGAGGGATCACAGTAGTTGGACTTTTCCTTGACATATCGATTCTCCATAGTTGGTGCCATGTGTTTTTATGCCACTTCATAGATCCGTGCATGTATAACGCAGGGGGAAAAACTGTTTGTTAAGCACCGAAACATGTGTGCTTGACTTTGAATCATTGGTTCTCAACGAACACTCAACAGCTGACATCAATCATTTCACATATATAGAATCATGCATAACGCAGGGAAGAAAACTGTTTGTCAAAGTTTATGTAATCTCATGACACAGATATAGGCAATCTTAGACGAATTGATTATGTAAAACGTGTCTCATTCCCCGGTGGTACTCTTAAAACCATTTTGTAACTACCTGTTTATCTAGGGCACAAATCCATGCATTGTGGGGGATCTGAAACATTATATACAGAGCTGCTATGCTCGAGAAGGAGGAGATAGACGGAGCATAGATTAGATAGAAGAATGGAAATCTCCAAGCACTTGTATTGTTCTTTGCAATAAAATAGTTAAGAGTTTCATTGGCACGATTTCTGTTATTGCAAGTTTGTTGTGAGTCATTCGTTTTCCAGTATGCGTTGATTTAAAGAACGGTCTGTTGACAGGGAAGGAAGGGCCCCCTTCGATGGAAACAGAGCTGTGTATATTGCATTTACAGTAGACTCCATCTTCAAATTTGAACACCATCTTTCAGCAAAGATTTGATTCCAATTTACATTGCCAGTTTTCTCATTGATTTAATAGAACAGAAATAGCATTTCATTTGATTGCAACAGAGGGTTTAGCATTTCAAGATTCAAGTTTAGACGTTATCTTTTCAGCCATTGATTTCATTTCTTCAGTTTTCACATTTAGACTGCTTAACATTCAGGAACTAGCTTGGATATCTCATGAGATAGAGAAGTTTCCTTTGATTACAATAGAGAGTTTCATTGCATAGGAGGTTGCTGAGTTGTGTGGAGTAATAAGTAGCAAGAACTTAATTGTTTTCAACCATCAGTGTGCAGTAGACCTTTTACATGCATATGACCACTTTTTACAGAGCAGTTTTCTGAAGTTAGTACAGGGTAGTACAGAGTAGTGCAAACGAGTGCAGAACAAAGTAGAGTACAATAGCTTCTTCCAGCAAGTTTCTTTTAGAAGTTCAGAGATTAGTTTGACATTCTTTAAACCCCCTCTTCAACCTTGCATTTCTTGTGCTGGTTCCTCTAAGTCTACCTTCCCGGGTTGACAATTAAATGTTGATTCATATGTTATATATCCAGCTCTATAGTAGTTATATTTCTTCTTTATTATTATAAGAATTTAGCACATTACCTGCATAAATAAGATCATTGAAAGAGAGGCAATCATAGAAACAATAGAGGCACACAAATTATCCCGGGAAACCCTCATGGGGAAGAAAACCCAGTAAAAACATACTCAATATATATAGACCAAAAATTGAACAAAATATCCTCCTCTACTCCTTCACTAGGAAGAGTAGGGCACCACTTAACCAAGAGATACCAAGAGATAGACCAAAACCCTCCTTAACGTCACCCCCAGTTGCAACAACTACTCCTCCAAGACTTGCGCATTGCAGAGCTGAGTGTGTGTGTGTGTGTCCAAATGAGGCAGTGACCTCTATTATAAATAGTGTTCTCGCCAGCCTATAATTAGGTCTGGGCCGACCTGTCTCTTTACCCTCTTAATTTACCATTAACTGTCAAGGCACAATAGGGCCGACTTTTACTAAGGCACAATAAGGCCTAATTAAATATAATATAATAATATTATTCAACTCTCTCTCAGGTAAAATATTCTTCGAAGTTACAATATTTCAACACAAATTGTTGTAGTGGCATTGAGAACAACACTCAGTAAGACTAATCTCACGTACTTGGGTAATCAGGTAGTACAACTAAGGGTATGGTTAACCCTCCTTAGTTAGAGCCTTGAGATATTGGTTCAAGTACTATTGTTGAACCTTGTTGGTATATAAGAGAGTTATAGTAGACAATGCTCTCTTGTCCTTAGAAATCCTCACAACCCTAACCCTTAGTGTCTAAATAGTACAAAATAGAAACAATTTTGAAATTTTGCACATCTAGTGTGGGAAACCCCACTTCCTACATCTAGACTACACAATTCCTACACAATCTTCATTATTAATAATTTAATCACTCTATCACCACATTATTATTCATACTATAGTATAAATCTGTAGGAGTAAAAAAAAAAGTATAGTGGTCCCACCAACACCCTTATTTCAGACCTATCCCACTTGATTCCTCTCTTTGCACTAATTGTTGTGGTATCCCTCTCTCATAAGAATTTTTTGTGTGTACCCACCCACCCTCCTTGGAATCCTTGTTTGGGACCCATCTCACTAGATTAAGCTTTTCAAACTAATCACAATGATACCACCCTCTCCTCATCCCTTTTATATAGATCCACCATCCCTACTATTGCTAGCTTATCTCCCTGATGTAAACCCACAACTATGACTTTGACCACTACATCACTTCCCTAGACAAGTCCTTCACCAACCTCGAAATTTCATTCAAAGTCACTCAAGCAAAGAATGATCACATTTTCGATCAAGTTACTTTAGACATTACTACCATAAATTCTAGGCTCACTACACTTGATGCCTTCTTTGTAGATATGAAATCCCTAACCCCACGGGATTTTCAATCCAAGAATCATCTCTCCTCTAAACAAACTTCAAACCAAGAGGGAATTGACTCTTCCCAATCCATGGCCTTTCATTATAACCCCCTTTCTCATTACTCGTGTCTTCCTAAATTCAAGGTGAATAAATTTGGTGGCTCGGACCCCATGGGTTAGGTCACTAAAATGGAACATTATTTTTCATTACATGGAATCACTGATGACTTAATCAAACCTTATGTTAGTGTCGTCTATTTGGATCCAAAACACTGGTGATGGTGGAAATGGCATGTTGGGATAGGATTTTAAGACCAATTTTGGGAACTGCATAGCACACACAAAAGAAGGAAAGACAATTGGTGCACTTTCGAGACCAGCGTGCACAAAAGGAAGAAGACCATTGGAAGTCATTAGGAATTTTGGGTCCATTTAAAAGGGATAAGCCCTATTGTAATCATATAAATATGTAAGGGTTTTGGGATCGATAGTAGTCAAAATCAAGTATGGAGAAAATCAAAGAGTAAGAAGTAGTGAATGTATGTGATGCAATGTGTGTGACAGAGATAGATAGAAAGATAGGATAATGGAAAGGGCATGATGTATGAACCCAGTGCACATATTTTTTGATGGATGATTCTGAATAATATAATAATAAGTGAGTCATTGTGGATGTATCCCATCTTGGGTGAACCACGTTAAATATGGTGTCTCTATTGCAGACATATGATGTATGTCTGTTATTTTGAATATGTTACATGTTCTTATGTTTTTGTGAACATGATATAAGATATAATGAAATAATGATAAGTATAATAATTATGAGGATTTCCTCCCATCCCTTCATCATTGCGAAAACCTAGTTATTCCAGTCCCCATAGATTCCTCGAGTGAGACTTCACCTACTTGTGGGTGATGCTGTAAGGGTCAGTATCTAAGGGTTTTGTTGGTGAATTCATGTTGAACCTTGGGTCTTCCCAATGCGCACCAAAAAATGGTTTTGTTGTCTGGACAAAGATCTGGGACTGAGGGGAATGTGGAGGCTGACTAAGGAAGAGATTGGAAAGTGGTTACAGACAAAGGAGCATAATTTTTCCAAATATTATAATAAGAACCCTCATATCAGCTTGGAGAAGTGGTTACAGAGGTATGTATTTACATACTTACATGATATTTTCTTTGAATATTCCTTGATATTCTTGGATGAGTGGTTACAGAGGTTAGATGAAAAATAATTGAACATTCTGCACTACTTTTTTGAGGAATTGGACACGTAAGTTGATTCAACAAGTTAATAGTATAAGTAATCGGATCTCACACGCAGTTGATTTCTAGCTAGATAGTGTATTGGGGGGTTATATTAGTGAGTTTTCTATAGATCACACCTTGTCATGTCATGCTACTAAAAGAGAATTATTGAAAGGTCCACATGGAAGATATTTGAAATCATTGTCTACTTGGGTCAAGATGCTACTGTGTGATAAGGGGGTTATGAAGTTGGAATTTAATCACCCTAGCAGCTAGGCGTTTTAGCATGCATAGGGGGATTGGGGGATAGCCAGGGGATGGTATGACTGTATGAATAATAGGGATGAATGAAAGAATGAATAATGAATGGATGGAATGATAATGTCGAGAGAAGAATAATGTGCTACGAAATAAGAGATTGGATTGTTGCGCAATGGAAAAATATTTTGGTACAGTAGGAAAATGACTATGGCTAATAGAGAATAGAAACATAGTGATATTGAGGAAAAAGACATCAGTGAAGTGCTCCAAATGAAAGGAATATTTCACACAGAGGAAAAGGAAAAGGATCGTTAGCTCAGTCTAGAAAAATGAGATACATTACATCCCATTAGCCCCACTCAGGCCTTAACCTACGTCGAATAGAAGACCCAATGTGCATCTTTGAGATATTAAACTCTATTGCAAACACTTGTAGTTAGTGAAGGAAGTAAGTATAGTTGTAAAGGTAGTCAGAGTAGTGGAAGTAGTACACCAACCCAGAACTAGTTAGTTACACCAAGGAAGAATATCACAATGTACACAATGGCGGGGGTAGACCCCACTTTGAGAATGCATGTCTTTCATGGAGTAGGGACAAAAGATCCAGAACAACACTTGTTTTTCTGTGAAGCAATATGAACCATGAAGAATGTACAAGATGATGATTAAAAAATTGTGTAGTTAGTGACAATATTCAGAGACCATGCGCTACTCTGATATATGAAGTATTAGTCCAATGCACCTATGGGACAAACCAGATTGTTGGAAAAATAAGATAAGACTTGTTAAAAGAGTTCTAGAAACCAAAGTCTGAGTCATAATGAATTACAGAACTAAAAGAGATTAAGTAGTTGTAGAATGAATCAGTATGGGATTTTGATTAGAGATTCAAGATATTGATGGATCGATTGACCTTCCAAATTCCATATGAGAAGCATAGGGAATGGTTCATTATAGGATTTTTACCACATATACGATGCCCATTGACACAAAAAAAGATTATGTCATAGTCAGAAGAAATATATATCTGTATGAAGTTGGAAGCATCCCCTGTAGGAGAAAAGGGCGCAACGATGGCTCGGGTTTAGTCACACTTAGCAACATTGAGAATTTAGTTGCAAGAGCTTCCTAAAGAACGAGTGTCCAACGAGTGTCCAACGAGTGTCCAACGAGTGTGTTACATTTAGAAAGGAAGGTCATCATAAGAATGAGTGTCCAACCTTTAAATAATATTTGGATATGGGAGTCATGAATCCCTTGGCTCCAGAAGAAGGGGTATGGTGTGAGATATGCATAATGGTGGGTCATCATCCAACTGCCTGTCCTTTGATGCAGAAGTATCAGAGCACTACAAAAATTTTATTTTGTAATTTTTGTGAGTCCATGGGACATGAAAAAAAATATTGTCGCACACTCGATCTCATGAGAGAATGAACTGCAAATGCATACAAATTTCAAGGAGAAGACATATAATAAGGGGGAGTACCACAATATAATACTCCTATAGGATACAATCAAGGAGGAAGAGGAGGATTCCAAGGTCAGGGAATAGGAGTATTTGGCATAGAAAGAAGACCGATTATTTGTTATAAATGTAGCTAGCCTGGGCATTTGGAACGAGATTGTCTGAATCCTTCTATAACGTGTACATAATGTAGACAGTTGGATCATGTGATGGAAGGTTTTCAACATCTAATCGCAAAGTGGAAAGAAAAGAGGAACCATAATGTTAAGATGATAGAAGTGGAAGAGCGTGAATATTGACCAAGGGTAGGAGTAGTTATGCACTAAGGAGAAAGAATATGAGCTGATGCGATAGAACAAGGAATTTAGAGTGACTAGTGGGTCAGGAAAACAACAGAACCTCCTCCGACTTTTGATCCTCGAAAATAGAGAGACACATACAAACAAGGAAGGAAGGAGCTTCTAGAAATAGAATGGGTGGCATCAAATTCAGAACCTGTGTATGACAAGCCACCTGTGTATGACATGCCTCTAGCCTATAATAACTCGATGATAGAAAGAACAATTGAGAAGGTAAGTACTCTAAAAAGTTTCTTAAAGAGATTTTTAGAAATAATGAAGGATGAAACTGAATTTAACACATTGCATAGGATGACCAACCAGTGCATGCAATATAAAGAAGCACCTGTTGCACAACAAGTAGTTAACCAGGTACAACACAAGAAAAGGAAAAATAAGGAATTCTGACTTAATGAGAAGGTAGGAGACTATGAAATGGATAATATCATCTTGGATTTGGGATCTGATGTGAAAGTAATTTAGAAGAAGACACAAGAAATGATGGGAAAACCAAATTTTATCTGGTCTCCTATTCAGTTGAGGCTAACAAACCAACACAAGATTGTTTCGATTGGAATACTGATAGGGGTGAATGTTAACATGGATGGAGTGTGTAGCACAACATATTTTGAAGTAATAGAGATAGTTCATGGTAGTAAACCTTATCCAACATTACTTGGAATCAATTTGGATATTGATAACTAGACCATTATTGATTTTAAAAAGAGACAAATGATTTTTGAAGTAGCAGAATCGACAGTTATTACACCATTGGATCCCATAGAAGGAACATGATATGTGGAACTAGAAAGGAGAAAATAACTCGATAACCTTTACAATGTGGTTGCACAGATGTATGAATATATTAAACCCACTACTAAGGGTGTACTTAGTTGGTGAAGTATCAATTCTTGTTTGTTGGATTCACAAGAATCCCTAGAACATTGGAAACAAGGGTTACATGAAGTATCTACAAGGATATGTGCTTGTATTACCCACACACTATGTTGGATTGGAGTCGAGGTATGTAATCACTTGAAGTATGATGGACTAATAGATGTAGATATTTTTGTAAAAGAATTTGAATTGCAGATATTAGAACAATAGAGATTGTTAAATTTATATATCATGCTAAAAGCGACTCCTGCAAGATGGTAGGTTGTGCATAAGGATAGAATAGATAATTGGAAACAATGTAGAAGGTTGTTATAGGCTAGGTTCGAAAGATAATTTGAATATACTACACATAAGTATACTGGATTGAGTTGTCCTAACACCTACAAATCAACTTGCACAATTCACTGCGACATGGAGCTCAGTACCTAAGCAGGAATGGATGCACTTTTTTGTACACACCCTACATGTGATCCTGAAGAACTTATATCTAGAACTGGAAGTACACAGAAGAACAATAGACTGGGAAGGCTTGAATCACAACTTCAAGGTAACTTTCAATTTTAAATATGATTCCCCTTCGGTAGACACAACCCTGTATATTATAAGAACAATATCTTAACACCAAAATATTTGATGATACTAGATCCTTTGTATAGCACACCCAGATCTTCTGCGACTATTTAAGAGGTTTTGGAATGCTATGATGTTGTTGGAGAAGACTAGGAGGATGAAGACTTGAGGAATTTTCAAATACCATAAACCGAAGAAGAGTGTGCAGTAGAGGGTCCTGAGCTTGAATCTGTCGAGTATGCAAAGTTTTTGAGAATGCGTAAGTTGAATATTGGTACGAAGGATAATCCTAAGTTCGCGAACATTGGAGATTACTAGAATGAAGAAACTGTCAACAAGATTCTTGATTTACTGTGTGAATATCGAGACCTCTTCCCGAATACATTTTCAGAAATGAAAGGGATTGTTGGGGACCTAGGGGAGATGAGGATTAATTTGAAGCCAGATTCCAAGCCAGTGAAGTAGAGACCAAATTGATTGAACCCAATATATAAGAAGAACGTGAAACCAGAAATAGATAGGATGCTAGAAGATGGGATTATTGAACTTGTCATAGAGTTAGAATGGATCATCCCAATGGTAATTTAGGAGAACAAGACATGAGGAATCATAATTTATGTGGATCTGTGGAAATTAAATTATGCTTGCTTACATGACCTATTTCCTACTCTTTTCATAGATGACGTTTTAGAGAATGTAGGATGGTAGGAATCCTAATCATTTACTAATGGATTCTCTGGGTATCACCAGACTAAGTTTGTGAATGAGAATAGGAATAATATAACATATGTGAAAGAATGGGGATGTTATTAGTATATAGTTGTGCCTTTTGGGTTGAAAAATGCACCGACAGTATTTTCCCAAGTTGTTGTCGCGAGTTTTAAAGAATTTATTCATAAATTTCTAGAAGTGTATTTGGATGATTGGATAGCGTTCAATTTGTTAAAATACCATGTTGAAATTCTATGCTTGATTTTGGATAGAGGTAGATAGTTCTAGATCTCCTTGAACTTGAAGAAGTTTATTTTCTACATAGGATTTGGTATCTTTTTGGGTCATTTAGTATGTAAAAAAGGACTTTTAGTTGATCCTACAAAGATATTTGTTATTGTTCATTTTCCACCAACTACATCAGTGTGACAACTGTGAGAAACATTATGTCATATAGGGAACTACAAGAATTTTATTAGGGGATACAAGTAGATCACAACTCCGTTTGAAAAATTTCCAAATAAGGAGGTCAAATTTCAATGGAATGAGGAATGCCAACAAAGTTTGGATACCTTGAAGCAGAAAATGGTCACCACACCGATTTTAATATTTCCATATTGGAAGAAGGAATTGCATGTCTACGTAGATGCATCATATATAGAATTAGGCATGGTTCTATATCATCCAGGGGAAGGAGGTTTGTATCATCCCATTGCATTTTTGACGGCACCCTGCCCCTCGCGAGCACGGTCGCCCCACCAGGACCTTCACAAATCCGCGGCCCGAAGAGTTGACACTCTTCCTTCCCTTATCGGGGGTTCGCAACCCACAGTCTCTCTCACACACGCTTCCCCCCTTTATAACTTGCCTGGGGAAAAGAATCGGAGTCTCGCTTCTCGCGAGTCCCGACGTCGAATGCCCCTTTCCTGGATTCCCGAGACCAAGGAAGTCAACGTTGACTCATCCCTCGCTTCTCGCGGCTCGGAGAACGTGTCCTCCCACACCTGGACTCCGAGATCCCGAGATGCCGATCCCGCGATTTCGCCCTCTCGTGACTTCGCACCTCGGCCGTTAGTCTTTCTTCCT
>ML790634.1:276618-287413 GCA_009831015.1 Picea engelmannii | reverse complement strand
AAGTACGCCTAAATATGGATTCTTTTATTCAATCGGCGGCGCTCCTCAAAATAGTCACGACCGTGACCCTGACGTCTCCCTCTGAAGTCTTTTCCATCTTCCCGTGCAGGCGCGCACGACGAGGTGCGGATGCTCCTGCATCAATTTTCAATCATAAACTTGTTGACTACCAAACATATTTATACTACTATAGAACATGAAGGACTAGAAACATTGTATGCACTACAGAAGTTTAGGTATTATCTGCTAGGATCACATTTCAATATGTAGATGGATCATTCTGCATTGAGATACTTAGTCAATAAGCTAGTGTTCTGGGGTAAAATTTGTAGATGGTTGTTATTATTTCAAGAGTATGACTTTGAAGTGATTGTGAAACCAGGAAAATTAAACTCAGGACCTGATCATTTGTCTCGCATATTAAAAGGGGAGGATGTAGGAAATCTGGATGACATTCTACAAGATGCACACTTATTTGTTGTACATATGGTTGATGATTACTTTGCATATATTGTTCAGTTCTTGAGCACAAGAGTAGCCCCACGTAACTTTACAACTACGCAAATGAAACAATTAGTAGTAAAGGAAAACGATTATCATCTTATAGTAGGGAATTTGTATAAATTAGGCACACATGGTATTCTTTGATGACGTGTACTGGAGCATGAGAGACCCATGATATTATCAAAGGCACATGAAGGAATTGCAGGAGACCACTATGTAGGGAAAGCGACTACTCGAAATTTTTTGTGTGTGGGATTTTGGTGGCCCACCCTTCATAAGGATGTTGAGGAGTTATTCCAGACCTGTGATGTATATCAATGAGTTGGAAATCCATCCATAAGAGACAAGATGGATTTAATACCACTAGTTACATTGTAGGATTTCGATAAATGGGTGGTTGATTTCATTGGATCGATCAACCCACCAGAAAAAAGGTCAGGAGCAAGATATATAATCAATTTGATCGATTATTTTACTCGATGAGCTCAAGAAGAACCTATTAGATATTGCAACTCGAATACTGCTACGTGATTTATATTTGAAAATGTTGTCACAAGGTTTTGATGTTTGAGAATCCTTATGAGTGATCAGGGAACACATTTTTTGAATAAAACAATTGTTTCTTTGACATAAGAATTTCATATTCATCACCAGAAGAGAACACCTTATCATCCTCGGGAGAACGGAAGAGTGGAAGTGTAATACCCCAATTTTGAGTCCCCATATTAAATAATTTAATTATTATTTGATGAAAGGATAGAGCACCCAAACAATTAAAAGAGGCCAGAGAGCCCGGGAAATGTAATGATTTGATCATCATTAATAATAAAAACACATCGTTGGATTCTATATGAACAAGTACAAGAGTTATAGGGGCATATGATTCCATGAGAGAGGGGGATTAGAGAGATAAGTCATTATATCATAATTATTTTAATGGAGAGAAGAGGTTACATGAGATTCTTGGGGAATGCCATGTGGTTCCTAATTTCTCATGTAAATATATAAACCCATCTTGTGGATTGTTTTGGGGTTCTTCTCCATTCATTATTTCACTCCTTCATTCATTGTTTCTCATTTAGCATTCATCATTCATTCTTGTTCTTGGTCGGAACATAAGGGAGAATTGGTGAGGAAGAAGCCATTGTTTGTTGGCTATAGTAATGACTGGTGTATTCTAGCAATGAATTTGTTCCTGCATTCCTAAGATGCATTGACATGTGCTAAATTTTATTTACAGCTGGGAGTCCTGAGAGTCCCAACATGGATATTCTTGACCAGATGCATTGGAGTCCTAGAAGGAGGTGGATAGCCTGAGGGACTACATGGTAGTTAAGGGGGTCCATTCTCTTGGGTTTTATAGGATGGAGAGAAGAGAACTAGTGTACTTTGGATTGTTGTGTCTTGAGAAACCTATGAGATCTTGAGTGTTGACTAGTTTGGGAAGTTGAGTGACACTCTGGAACCAAAATTGTGGATTCATAGCCTTGGATAAGGGGTGGCCTAGTGTTGAGACATGGAACAACAACATATATGGTTGGGTGGAATTTCCTTGATCTAAAACTAGTTGGTGATTAGTTTAAACAAAGATAAGTTCTCTCTCGGTCATGGTTTTCTCTGTTGTATATTCATTTCTGTTGTGAAATAATATTATCTTTGAGATATAATTTGTTTATACTAATATTGTTTGTTGGTTACTGTCATGCATGGCATGTTAATATTTTATTTTTATATTTAATAGGAATATTGATGAATGCATGTGTATATTTTGTGCTTTTTCATTTAATTAATTGATATTAGAAATGCTAAACTAGCCTGAGAGGGAGAAGTTAGAGATACTCAGGCAATGGGTATGTTTTGAGTAGAGCTAGAGCAAATAATTTTTAAAAGAAAATACAATTTTGGGTTTGCTGCTCTAGGTGTGTCACATATTGGTATGAGAGCCTAGGTTTACAACATCGGGACTTGAAGGGCATGCTATAGAAATTATTGTGGTGCTTCTTGAGTAAATTATTGGCTATCAGACAATGTAAAAGTGTAGTAGTGTTGAGATCACTGTGGAAATAATGCTCAGACGATCCATCATGATTCGTGGCCCTAGAATCTCAACTAGCCTTCCCTTTGTGATGTGATGTGATCCTTTGAATAAAACATATTCCTAGCAAGGAAACCAACAAACAATCATTGTCGATTGAGATTCCAAGTGTGTTATCCATCATTTATCTATGGATTTCGTAAATATTCATCCCACAAGCATGCATGGAAAGGAGATTGAACCGTTTATAACCAAAATCCAAACCTTTGTGACATGTGCATGAAGAATGAAGAGTCACAGAACCATGTGAAGTTATTCCTTGTGTAATTTTGATTTCCACATCAAATGCCCAGTCCATATGTCTAGTGAATTCTCCATCATCCTTTGTTCCTTCCCAACTGTCAGCTTGTGATATCCCCCCGCTCCCCCCATTTCCCCGTGTTAGTAGACGGATCTTCCAGGTGGGTCGGTGGGTCCTTGTTTGTTCTAAGCCTTTGGTTTGTTTCCATTAGATGATGACCACTATATTTGGGGATGGATATATCTCCACCATTGATCATAGGACACTTCCATCAGGATGTCCAAATGGAGGGTTGCATGGACTTCGATGATGAGGACCTATGATAGTCGTTGATCCATTGGAGAGTGGCTTTGGAGAGATATGGGTTGTTGGATCATTTTTGGTGTGTGTGTGTGTGTGTGTGATCGAAGTTTGAGGGTCAGAGTAACCTTGAATTCCTAGAGTGGAGGGACTCCGATGAGTGGGACTCTGAGAGATAAGGAGAACCATTGATCTATCGATAAATATTCCCACAATCTCAGGAATATATCTAGTGTGGTTTGAGTAGGAGGAGAGAGAACAATGATGTCCCGAAGACGTGGTGTGGAAACTCGATAATCAGGGTGACAAGGATACCAAAATGGAATCAACATCCTTGGGGAATGACATGTGTCGACAGTTGATTGGTCAATGGGGAATGAGTGGTTCGAGTTGGGCATGAAGGCCCTCAGGAATTCTCTTTAAATCTTAGCCTCATATTTGTAAGACGATAGATCTTGACAATTCATCAGAGGGGTGTTCATTAAGTGAGTTGTAGTCCTCAAGGGGGATGCACTCCAATGGGAGTAAATCCAAGGAATGATCGATGTTGTTTATCAGTGAATGGGTGTGGGGTAACTATAGTTGTCGATCTCTTATGGGTCCCACATGGACGAGTAGGAAGATTTAAAGGGATGGAACTTAACTATCGATTAGTTGTGAACTTCGAGCAAATCCTGACCATTGGATGAGGAAAACATGGATCATTGGATCCATCGTGGTGTGTGCAGTTGGAGTGTGATGGTTGAAGTGGTCTATAAGACTAGAGTGAGGGTACTTTGATATGAAGTGTAGTGTCCTCAAGGCTGAGCCCCGTTGCAGATCATGATATATGAAATGAATTGTAAACATGTCTATAGGCTGGTGAGCCATGTTTTGTATAAGCTGGTAGGCTTATGTGTTTGTTAGGCCATGGAGCCTAAGTGTTGAAGGCCAGGAGCCTGTTGATGTACTTGTATGTATGTAGAATGATTAATAAAATATAAACACCGCGAGGTGCAGACCGACCACGATGAATGAGTGAAGGGGGACTGAGCATCCACAGAGTGGGCAAGGGATTAGGGGATGGAAGGTGGAAAAGGGGCTGAGTGTTGAGCCTAGGGGCTAAGCTTAGGGGGCTTAGGCCTGGAATAATATTTTAATATTATTTCCAAAAAGATCCATGTGCATATTATTTTATCCTAAGTTCCTGGCAAGGGGTGGGAACATGCAAAGGGGATGCACGCTGTGGAACGCATGTAGTTCTCAGGGTGACAAGTGTCAACCTTGGTGCATGCAAATATAATCGCCAAGATGAATCATGGGAGAGAGATTCTCCATTTGGACCCAAACCTCTAAGGGGGGAACCGGTACGACCTCTGCAAGAATACCCTGGTTCATCCCTGAAAGCGGAAAATCCTGTGTTGACTTCTAAAATACCCTGGTACAACTCCTGTCTGAACAGTTAGAACCTGTGTGGACCCTGCATGGATTGTTTGTCACGCGTTCCTGAGAACCGAGCGTGAGTCTATCTCGTGTTGTTGGATTGAGAAATAAGAAGTGACCTGCCATTGTTGAACCAGTTAGAAATCCCGTGTTCATTTTCCCGATTGGCTGTTGTGGCCACGCAGTGCTGGTCTTCACGTGGCATACTGGCCAGAGTAAACCTGTTCTGAGCTTGTGTATGACCTCTCTCCAGGTGAGGGAGGTGGTTGATGTTGGAAGAGGCAGGTTGTCAGGCCTGCGAGAAACTCTTTCCAGGTGAAAGAGTTTGCTGGGAAGTGTTTTCTTCCAAAGAGTGTCCAGCACTAGCTACGGGCTCTGAGACTTCCTGATCCGGCCTGTTGTCGAGACCCAGAGGGGGAGGTTAGCACCGATGGACTGTGTGTGTGAAGGTGTATACTCCCGAGCGGAACAGGCATGTGGGGAATGAGGGTCTAGTAGTAGTGGGCGTAAGATGGCATCTTTGGGAAGAATCCTTCCAGATATTTCTGTGTTGTTTTCCCTGTAACCTCAGCCTAGCCTAGGATTCCTTGCCTTGGGGTGGAGCTCAGTCCCAGCTCGGGGGTGACCCACTGTTGAGATGATGAGCAGTGTGGTCTAAGGCTGGGAGGTTCATGGAAGGCCTGTACTTGGTTGGTGGATTTCACCACTGTTACAAGATAAGTATCTAACTATGTTCTTATCACATTTTGCATGACTGCGCTACATAAATTATCATGATTTCCACTGTGTATATGAATTACTGTTAAATGCTATGGATTGTTTAATCGTAGCAGTAAAATTATATGTGTTACTTTGAGTTAAATGTATTTCTTTACTTGAATGCATGTCTATTATAAAATATCTGTACGAATTATGAAAAGGAGTGTGTACAGATTGTTACTTAGTGCGTTATAAGCTCCGGGTAAGCAAAAAGGTACACTACAAATTGGTATCAGAGCGAAGGTTTCAACGCTGAGCCTAGATGGGCCAGTGGAGTGGTCGTTGGACCGAGAATGTGAAGGGAATTGGGCCTGGAATGGTCAATTTCGGACCTTGGTTTGTTCCAGTGTGTCAAGTAGTTGCTTGACTGTGCTTACGAGCTCAGGAGGTTTAGCGGTGCAGTGAAACTGTAGCCGGTGTGGCCTATGGCCATGGGGAGACAGGTCTCTACACCAATGATGTTAGAACCTTAAGATCTGTTCAGGAGGGAAGGCGAGCCCTCGTGACCATCGGATCTGGAAAAATGTGCGTAAGGATTAAAATTCCTTTGGAAATGGCACAGGAGTGTGGAAATCACGATACGCAAATCCCGAATCAGTTAGAAACCGTTTGAGCCGTCAGATCTCGATCGGAAACCCAGCAGCCATTGGATCTATTGGGGGGTGTCTGAAGGTTAAAACCTCAGTGATTAAAGGCAAAAACCCAAAATAGATCTAGACCGTCTGAAATACAGAGGACACATGTCGTGAGATTTTCCATTTCGGGAAATCGGGAATCGCGATATCAAGAGTCCTGGTAACAAGGGATCGGGACTTTCCATGATGGAAGAAACAATAAGAAGGGAGAAATGATTATACGAACAACAAAGAGAAAAGCCTACCTTTCGGAAGGCTTGGTATGACCAAAAGAGGTTTAAGAAAGAACAGAGGCAGAAGGGAGACAAGCCTTTCTTTTTTCTGAAACAGTCGTCAGGGACAGCCATCGTTTAGAGAGACGAGAATGACTAAAGAGAGACCACAAAGGCAGAGACAGGTTCCCATTCAGTGTTGGGGCTGTCAAGGGAACCACAAGTACATAGATTGTCCCCATAAAAATGGTAAGGCGAGAACTGTACATACTGTTCAGCAAGCTGAAACAGTGGAGGATATGGGCAACAGAATGTCGAGGATGTATGCAGCCCTGGACAATAAGTAAGCAGAATTTCCGTCACACATGATTGAAGTGGAATGTATGATCAACAACCGACCACTTGTTATTTTAATTGATTCAGGGGCTAGCCATAGTTATGTAGATCCTAGGGTGGTGGAAAGTTTTCACCTAACGAGAAGAAAACATGAGAAGTCTTGGTTAGTGCAGTTAGCCACAGGGACCAAGAGGAAGGTCACTGAATTGGTTAAGTCCTATTAAGTGGACATGAAAGGAATGAGCACTAAGGATGAATTGAACATTCTTCCTTTAGGCTCATATGATTGCTTAATTCAGATGGACTGGTTGGACCAGCACCATGCCCTTCTGGATTTCCGTAACAAGAGGTTCACATGCCTAAACGAAGAGGGAAATCAGGTAACAGTCCAAGGAATTCCCAGAGTCGTGGCTGTGAGGGAAATCTTAGCCATGAAGTTGAAGAAATGTTACCGGAAAGGCTTTCAATTAATTGCAGCTCAGGTGGAAGAAGCATCCCAAGATGTAGTATCGAATTTGGAAGACCATGAAGTACTCAAGGAGTTCAAGGATGTATTTCAAGAGGTACCTGGACTACCTCCGAGGAGGGACATCGATTTTTCTATAAATTTGATGCCTGGAATAGCTCCAGTTTCGAAATCTCCTTATAGGATGAGTACGCTAGAGCTTAAAGAGTTGCAATTGCAGCTCGAAGAGCTACTAAAGAAAGGTTACATTCACCCCAGCGTGTCACCGTGGGGAGCCCCAGTCCTATTCGTGAAGAAGAAAGATGGGACGTTGAGGCTGTGCATTGACTTTCGACAGTTGAATAAGGTCACTCTCAAGAACAAGTATCCTCTGCCGCGGATTGATGATCTTTTCGATCAGTTGAAGGATGCGAAAATATTTTCGAAAATAGATCTCCGATATGGATATCACCAAGTGAGAATAAGGGATGAGGACATTAGCAAGACTGCCTTCAGAACAAGGTACGGTCATTATGAGTTTATAGTGGTGCCGTTTGGATTGTCCAATGCGCCTGCTATCTTTATGTGCTTAATGAATGGAGTGTTCAGAAATTATCTGGACAAGTTTGTCATAGTCTTCTTGGACGATATCTTGGTGTATTCCAAGACAGAGGAAGAACAAGAACAACACCTTAGAATGGTGCTGTAGGTGTTGAGAGAACACCAGTTGTACGCAAAACTGAGCAAGTGCTCATTTTACTGAAAGCAGATCCATTACTTGGGACACATTATATCAAAGGAGGGGATTGCTGTGGATCCTGAGAAGGTACAGGCCATTCGAGAATGGCCAGCGCCGAGAAATGTGGTGGAAGTAAGATCTTTTATGGGTCTGGTAGGCTATTATAGGAGGTTCATAGCTGGATTATCAAGGATAGCGCATGTTATCACTTCCTTGCAAAGGAAGGAGAAGAAGTTTCAGTGGACTGATGAATGTGAGAGAAGCTTCCAACGACTGAAGCAACTACTCACTAATGCTCCAATCCCGAGGATTTCATATCCAAACAAGGATTACGTAGTGTGCACAGATGCGTGTAAGGAGGGTCTGGGAGGAGTTCTCAACCAAGAGGGATTTGTAGTCTGTTATGAATCCCAAAAGTTGAAGGAACATGAGAAGAATTATGCCACTCATGATTTGGAGCTAGCAACAATCATCCACACCCTGAGGAAATGGAGACATTACCTCATGGGCAAGAAATTCGAATTAAGAACAGACCACAACAGTCTGAAATATTTATTTGATCAGCCAACCTTAAATGCCAGGAAAACTAGATGGCTAGAATTTCTGTGTGAATATGACTTCGATATAAAGCATATCAAAGGGAAAGAAAATAAGGTGGCTAATGCACTCAGCAAAAAAGTGCATGAATTACATGCTACAGCCATTAGCATGTACAAAACTGAGATTAAAGATAGAATTCTTGAAGCTGTAAATGTTGATTTGTAGTACAAAAGACTTGTAGCAAAGCTACATCAGCATGAGAAACCACAAACCAAGGAAAGTTACACCTTAGGAACTGATGATTTACTTCTGCATAAGAATAGAGTATATGTACCCAATGTCCAAGAATTGAAGCTGACAATTCTAAAAGAGATGCATAATGTGACTTATGCTAGACATCCTAGATATCAGAAGACTGTGGCAGCAGTCAAAAGCCATTATTTTTGGCCGGGTTTGAAGAAAGAAATCGCGGAATACATCACCAGATGTATGGAGTGCTAGAAGGTTAAGGCAGAGCATAGGCACCCAGCAAGGTTGCTACAACCTTTACCTATTCCTGAGTGGAAATGGGACGTGGTAACAATGGATTTTATCACCGGACTACCTAGAACAAGCAAGCAACACGATTCAATCATGGTGGTGGTGGACAAGCTTACTAAAGCTGCCCATTTTATTCCACTAAAAACCACCCACAGAGCAGCAGATGTTGCTGATATCTTTTTAAAAGAAGTTGCAAATCATGATATATCAACAACTTCTTTTGTAAACAGATATCAACAAATCATGATATATGAAATGAATTGTAAACATGTCTATAGGTTGGTGAGCCATGTTTTGTATAAGATGGTAGGCTTATGTGTTTGTTATGCCATGGAGCCTAAGTGTTGAAGGCCAGGACCTTGCTGATGTACTTGTATGTATGCAGAATGATTAATAAAATATAAACACCGCCAGGTGCAGACCGACCACGATGAATGAGTGAAGGGGGACTGAGCGTCCACGGAGTGGGCAAGGGATTAGGGGCTGGAAGGTGGAAAAGGGGCTGAATGTTGAGCCTAGGGGCTAAGCCTAGGGGGCTTAGGCCTGGAATAATATTTTAATATTATTTCCAAAAAGAGCCACGTGCATATTATTTTATCCTAAGTTCCTGGCAAGGGGTGGGAACGTGCAAAGGGGATGCACACTATGGAATGCATGCAGTTCCCAGGGTGACAAGTGTCAACCCTGGTGCATGCAAATATAATCACCGAGATGAACCGTGGGAGAGAGATTCTCCATTTGGACCCGAACCTCTGAGGGGGGAACCGGTACGACCTCTGCAAGAATACTCTGGTTCATCCCTGAAAGTGAAAAAGCCTGTGTTGACTTCTAAAATACCGTAGTACAACTCCTGTCTGAACAGTTAGAACTTGTGTGGACCCTGCATGGATTGTTTGTCACGCGTTCTCGAGAACCAAGCGTGAGTCTATCCTGTGTTGTCAGATTGAGAAATAAGAAGTGACCTGCCATTGTTGAACTAGTTAGAAATCCCGTGTTCGTTTTCCCGATTAGCTGTTGTGGCCACGCGGTGCTGGTCTGCGCATGGCATACTGGCTAGAGTAAACCTATGCTGAGCTTGTGTATGACCTCTCTCTAGATGAGGGAGGTGGTTGATGTTGGAAGAGGTAGGTTGTCAGGCCTGCGAGCAACTCTTTCCAGGTGAAAGAGTTTGCTGGGAAGTGTTTTCTTCCAGAGAGTGTCCAGCACCAGCTACGGGTTCTGAGACTTCTTGATTCAACCTGTTGTCGAGACCCAGAGGGGGAGGTTAGCACCAATGGACTGTGCATGTGAAGGTGTATACTCCCAGGTGGAACAGGCATGTGGGGAATGAGGGTCTGGTAGTAGTGGGCATAATATGGCATATTTGGGAAGAATCCTTCCAGATATTTCTGTGTTGTTTTCCCTGTAACCTCAGCCTAGCCTAGGATTCCTTGCTTTGGGCTGGAGCTCAGTCCCAACTCGGGGGTGACCCACTGTTGAGATGATGAGAAGTGTGGTCTAAGGCTGGGAGGTTCGTGGATGTGTAACATCCCGCTCTGGCGCACTAAGAAAACTTATTCTTTGAGGACACTTGCTCGCAAGTGATCTGGACTTTTAAGATGTTAAACTATTTATCCTTGATTATGATGTGTTATGATAGATGACATGATGTTTTTACTACTTGGATGTAGACAGGTGCTGCTGACTCAGTTTCATTGAGTGTGCAGGGTTTCGGACCTTGAGGATGCAGAGGCATCGGTGGAACCCCCTTGGACTCCGGATTGAGTCAGGGAGTGTGCTATTTGGGTTGATTTATTTACTGTGATATTTATTTGATCTGATGATATGATGTTGACATGTTATGACATGATTGTTGATGATGCAGACTGACGATAGCTTGCCGAACAGACTCACATATGGAGTAAAGGGGCCACACACAATTTCCAGAGAGGTTGAGGGAGAGGGGTGGACAACAGCCCTGCCACCGCCTACTAGCACTCTCGCCGTGGCTCGAACTGTAGGTTAACGATTACCTAGTTCGAGAGGAT
>ML790634.1:247076-276536 GCA_009831015.1 Picea engelmannii | reverse complement strand
GAGCACGTGGTGCATCCTGAAGGGCACGTCACACAAAAGAAACACAAGAAGCGAGTGGCACCCTTGGAGCACGTGGTGCATCCTGAAGGGCACGTCGCGCAAAGGAAACGAACGAGGCGAGTGGCACCCTTGGAGCACGTGGTGCGTCCTGAAGGACACATCGCATTGATGTGGATGAAGGAAACAAACCTAAGTAGCCATAAGACAATAACGCCTTAATAAATTCTTAAAATGACTCCCCTAAACAATTGTCGTCCAGTTCAAAATCTAAACCTAAGTCAAAAAAAAAAAAACTTCTCCAAGATAAAAATTTCGTTTAACCTTGAGGAAAAAGGCCCTAACTCTAACTCTAAAAAGAGCCTAACCCTAATTCTAAATGAAATAGTTTAACTTTTAATGAACTCATAACTTTTATTCAAATTGAAACATAACTTTTCTTAAAAATAAAAATATACATAAATTACAGTTTAGTTAACCCAGACAATAAATTTCATTGAAGGCATCTCCTTCTTTAAACAAAACTTGCAATAAGAGGTCATTAACATTTTGAAAGCATAACTTTTATGAAAACCCTTCTGTCAAATACATAACCTTATAAAAACTTTTAAATCATAACCCCCTATGAACGAAATAGTTTTTCAAAAAAATAAACTAATTCATAAATAAACGAATACCGAAAGCCATAGTTTTGATTGACAGAACACATAACCTTCAGTGAATGAATTGAATGCTTAAGGGACTAAACTATTTTCCATAAAACTCATACATAAACTGAGACTGAACCAATAGTAATAAAATTATATAACGAGTGGGAGTATAAAAAGTATGAATTTAAAAATAAAATGAAAAGATGCATTGGCGCATTTACCTTTTTGGTTTAAAAAAAAAAAGAAAAAAAAAGTGAGGGAATAATAAAATAGGGAAATGAGCCTTTTAATAAATTTAAGAAAATAATTTTGGTAGAAATGTTGGGGATGAGTGACACTTGTAAGACAAAGAATTTTTGAGGGTTTTTCATTAAAACTTAAATTAAATATGATTTAGGGCAAGGGGGCTCAAAACTCCATAAAAGAAAGGGGGATGGGGGGAAAAGGGGATGGGTTGTTAGGTATCGTTATGCTGCCGAATTTGGACTGGACTAATTGTTTGTGAGGAGTTGGGATTTTCTCAGCTGGGATTAGAGTGGTAGCTCAGCCTTGGAGGCAAGCTGGGAAGCTAGGCATACCTTCTAGATTTGTGTGGCCCCTTTGTGGCTCGGGGGGATAAGGGGGAAGCAAAGTACCCCTAGCGATTGGCTGGGAGGTACTGGTGAGGTCTCTACGGTCAGCAAGTGGGAGAGGCACAGAGTAGGAGTGGCACGGAGTGCACAGTACATTATTCGACATGGACAATAAGGCAACGATATGGGTTTTTTCTCTTGATAGAATAGGATGCTTTACGATTTTTGTTGGTATTAGAACATGGGTTGTAAATGGATTAATGGTCGTTTTATTTATTAACTCTGCAAATGTAATAAAAATATGTTCTCAAATGTATTACCCTTGTGGCTTGAAGCGTAACAGATTGGTTCTATATGTATTGCTTTCTATTTCTATGCAGACGTAATAAAATCTGTTATCAATGGAATCTCCTTGTCTCTTGAATGTAATAAGAACAGTCATATATGTATTTTTCCAGCAGATGTAATAAATTTACGAGCGGTCAGGGAGATTTGACTGTCTATAACTCATCAGGTCTTGAAGTTCTAACAGCGTGTGGATTGCGTTTCTTAACGTTGAACTTAAGGTCAATATTTAATTCCATGGCAGTTTGATTTATGTTCTGAGTTTAGAGTTCCCATCTGAGGGCAGTCATCCGGGTAGCCTTTTACTATTGTTTCAACCTACAGCCCTTATCCTCGTTTTCCTTACTCTCCTATTGATGTGTCCTGACTGAGCTCCCTTCCGGAGAGTAACCCTCCTTGTCCACCAAGAAAATCTGTGTTCTTTCTCTCTCAACAAATCTCGTCCAACCAGGTGCGCTAGCTTCCTGTGAGCCTTCATTAATTTTTAGTTGCTGCCGGTGTTACCAGTACATGAGAGCATGCCAGGAACTTAGAGCTCAGTCCAGCCCCTTACCCTTTCTTTTACCTGTAGTTCGGCCCTTACACCAATCGTGGAGACTTAGTGTCTGTATCAAATCGTGCCCTTAATCAAATTGTTGGTGTGGACTTGGTGGTTTCCATGGTTAAATCTCACCTATTCACCTTGTGGTTGGAGTGATTCTACCTCTGACCGCTGAATTCCATAGGGTTTTAGATTCACCTTGCTGGAACTTAACGGTGGATCTCGGAAAATACCTTTCTTCGCTATATTGAGATAGCGTTAACCTGCCTGACGACCAACTTGTGCAACATGTTCAGACTTACCTAGGCCCTTTTGAATTCTGAAATGCGTCCAGGCGATCTACACCAGGGTTTTCCTTTCTTTGGGTGTTTCTGGTTAGCGTTTCTGCCTTTCCGTTCTGTGCACCCTAGGGACATGGACTTGCATTGCGGCACGTTTGGGATGTAGTGCATCCTTCCTACCCTCCGTTAACCTAATCTGCAGTTGCTGACACCTTCCTCGAATTGCAGACAACCCTGGCATCACACCTGCACCTCACCTTCTGCGGGATTTAGATCAGACGTGGGGCCCTGCATTGTTTGCTGAGTGTCTCCACGCGTCTAGGATAATATGCCTTCTGTCGGTGGCTAGGCTGGTTCTGGATTTTTTTTAATTGCCGAGTGAAGTCAACAATCATAATGCAGCTGCCAAGTCGATTTGAGGAGTCTGGCATGGGGTTTTCATGCAGCCCTTAATTTCTGGCAAGCACGCATATCAGATGGGTTCTTTCAGCCGAGTGCTTTGATTGGCTTAGGGTTGGGCTATTAAAGTTGAGGTCATTAAATTTTGTTGCTTATTTTCATGCTAACGTTTAGGGTCGGGCTATGTTCAGGGTTAATATAGCAATTATCAGTTTAAGAAACTTTTACTGTTTTTTCCTCCCCTTGTCATTGAAGGACTGTCTCCCTGGTGGTATTTCTATAGCAATATAATTTTTGGAGTTTCAGATGGAATTGACCCTTGTATCCTCGGTTCGATATGATATTATGGCCTTTCTGTACTCCTTTAAACCATTTCATAATCTTGCCAGGATCCCAGACAATCCGTTTTCAAAGGTATAAGTCCTTAAAAAGATAAATAAATTAGTTGTGATTAGTTGCGGATCTAACACTCCAACAATCTATTTATAACTTGGATGAAAAGGAAATTGTCTCATTTAATAGGGTATTTTCATGTAGTTGGAGCGTGGTAGTACTGATATGCATTGATATGAATTAAGGCAGGGACGCGTTTTACCTTTCAATAATTTTCTAATTTGAACGTAAGGGGGAAACCTGAGTTACAACATCAACTATTCTGGTTATTTAAAGGAGATTGATAAATAATTTTTCATTCATTAAAAATTAAAGGATTAATCCTAATACCTTAGTTCATAACAAATAGTTATTAGTCATGATGATTAAATAAACCTTACTTCCCCAAATGATCATCTGTGTATAGCAAGGGTTAACTTGATTGTTTTAGTTTAATTAGGGGATTGTCACTAAGAGGGGTTTAGAAAGCACAGAGGACTGGTGCTTGTTTATCATTGATTTAAAAGGGCAATTTAAATTATGATGTTTATGAGGATTAAAACCCATGGCCTGCAATTAATAGTGAGAACCCATATTTATAAAATCTTAATCGTCCTTATCTATTTTTGCGCTTAATCGGTTTCATATGAACAAGATTAAAAATGAGGTAATTACACTACCTCTCTAATGACCCCAGTTGGATATAGATTTGATACTTGCAAGACTTTCAATACAAGTAACACAATCATAATTTTGTCAAAATGTAATAGATTGTTCTAATTATTGATTTTAGGACTACACTTATGATAATCTAGATTGATTGAGCCCGTCTGTCCTCAAGTGTAACTTGAACATTCTATGATGAATCAATGATTGTGGACTCTATGGTTTTAGCTAGTTGCATAGATTGGTTATGGTTGGTGGATGTCGGAGTCCTTCGGACTTGCGCCTTCTGTAGAGGTCATGGTTGTCCTGGATTTTATAGTACTGAGATGTCTTGCATGGCATGGTTTGCTTGTGTTGGGTGGGATGTAAACACCTCCATGTCGCCTAGTATAGAAGTCTGTGTGTGTGATTTTTTTTTGTGTAAAGAATCCTGTGCCGTATCAAGAGTCTCGGGCCCTTTAAAGGCAAGATTTCCACTCTTGCGACACACCTGACGGAGTCTTGCGACACACCTGATGGAGATTACTAGTTTCTGCCTGAGCAGTCGGCTAGGAGCCTATCTGAACTTCTCTCTCTCTGGAGCAGAGAACTAAGATTAAGCGCCCTACTTTCCTGTGCAGAAATAGTAAAATCTACTACTATGGATTCTTCCTTCTGTGTTCGTACTATGCGTAACCCAGTATGTCGTTTATTGTTTGCAGTTACTTGTTGTGCGCCTTAAGTCTTCTTGTTGTGATCTTTGTGGTTGCGTCTTGTTGGTTTTTGGGTGGCGACGTAGAGTCAAGTGCGTCTGTTCCTTTTTACACGCACGCACACACCTTAGAAATAAAAAAATAAAAAAAAAATTGCGCCTGTTATCAGAGTTGTTTTCGTAACGACGAGGGTTGTTTCAGGAAGGCCTGCACTTGGCTGGTGGATTTCACCACTGTTACAAGATAAGTATCTAACTA
Organism: Picea engelmannii; assembly: GCA_009831015.1. NCBI lineage: Eukaryota > Viridiplantae > Streptophyta > Pinopsida > Pinales > Pinaceae > Picea > Picea engelmannii. The sequence continues at coordinate 271,763 of ML790634.1, read as the reverse complement.
TGTTCTTATCACATTTTGCATGACTGTGCTACATAAATTATCATGATTTCATCTGTGTATATGAGTTACTGTTAAATGCTATGGATTGTTTAATCGTAGCAGTAAAATTATATGTGTTACTCTGAGTTAAATGTATTTCTTTACTTGAATGCATGTCTATTATATAATATCTGTACGAATTATGAAAAGGAGCATGTACATATTGTTACTTAGTGCGTTATAAGCTCTGGGTAAGAAAAAAGGTACACTACAGGAAGGACTATGAGAATGGATCTCGACTGTATATCTCTTGGGTCCCTTTTCTAGCATGGATACTGGGCACTGAGAGCAGAGAGTAATCGTTGTGAAAGTGGAGACTCTGAAGAAATCCGATTCATTGGTTCATCTACTTCGTGGACTGTTAGACCTACCAAGAGGGTGTCATTGGAACAGTTCTTTCAGAGTGAGAAGTAAGGTTGGGAGTGAATGCACTCCAACGGATAAGACCCTAATGATAATTAAAGGCTTAAAAGTGTTCCAAACTATAAATTGGGGAAGACCAATGGACCACGTGGAAAGTGCCACATTGGTATCTATGAAAGTACCACATTTAACAGAACAAGTGACTAAGCCCAACGTGGATGCCATGTAAGAATCAAGTGGAAATTAATGTAATATGACCTAAGAATTTCAGAAGGCCAAAACTTGTTTCCCTGAGTTTGAAATTAAGAAAGGAAATGGTCACTGGAAAGCTCTCAAAGAGAGGAATTTAGTTATAAACCCAGAGAATTGTTTAGAGTAGTAGAAATCATAACCTGATTTGAATAAAATGACAAGTGGCCTTAAGAAAAATTAAAAAGAGAAATTTTATACATATAATTCGTTTACATTGCTTTTCATAAATGCTTATAACTTTGTATGCTTATGTTTCAGCTAACAAATATTATGTCACATGCACACACTTTTATAGAATTAAGAGATATAAACAGGATAAGAATGTAGATCTAGAAAATGGAGGAAGGGGAAGGAGCCTTCAGACATGATAAACTAGCCCAAGGTCAAAAACATCAGTGTTGGAAATGCAGAGAAAGAATCAAATGGACACTAGAGTAGGGGGGAACAAGAGACATTAATAGATACTTTAAGAAGCCTAAAAATAGAAGTACATAGTTATAAAGAAGACAATGAGAGATTGATGAGACAATGAAACCAAATAAATGATCAAGTAATGAAAATACTAAATCATCTACATAGACAATCAAATAAGGGATCAAGCTCAAGAAACAAAGAAGGAGGCAAACATCATGAAAGAAGAGATAAACACAGAGGGAATATTTATTCCATAAGTGCTAATAGGACTCATAGGCAAAACTCACCTCCTCACTCAACAAGGAAAATATATGCATCTGAAGACTCGTTAAGAAATCCAAAGGTATGCCCTGTGAGGCACCAATGAAGGATACATGAATTGGACAGTTTGCAAGGAGAGTCGAGGAATATTAAGCCACCATCCTTTGATGGTGAAAGAGAAAGGGAAGATGATACTGAAGCATGGTTTCTTGGAATCAACAAGTATTTTCAATTTCACAAATATCCACCTAATCTTGAAGGAATAATTGACACATACCATTTGCATGGAAAACCTTTTATGTGGTGGGATCAATTTAAGCAATTGGATCACATTAATGAATGAAGGATCACATGGAAATAGTTCAAGAGATTTTTTCAAAAGGAGTACCTTTCAAACCACTTCTATAACTAGAAAATGCAGGATTTCTTTGAACTCGGCCTAGGAGGCATGACCATGATAGAGTATGAAAAGAATTTCTGGGGATTGTTAAAGTATGTGGGGTTTATTAAGGATGCGAAGGTGAAAATACGTAGGTTTTAAAGTGGATTTCCTTCATTTTATAAAGAGAATATTAAATACGATGAACCTATAACCTTGACAGAAACCATCAAGAAGGCTAAGTACCTATATGAGCTATGAAAGGGTAGAGGATCCATGAAGAAATATTGGAAGTATAAGAATAAGGAGAAATCTAATCAGTGGAGGAAGGGATTCAAACCTCCTTTCAACATAAATAACCTAAACAAAAATCAACAAGACCATCCTACTAAGGATGAATCCAATAGAGAATATTCCTTGGGGAAAAGGGGAAGACCACAAATACAATGTTGGGGATGCAAGGAATATCGCCAGAAGGATTTCCCTCACAAAAAATACAAAGTGAAGACCCTGAGCAACATAGAATAGGATACAACAATAGAATATATGGGAAGAATATATGCAATGCTAGAAGATCAACAAGCAGAGTACCAATCCAATATGATTGAAGTGGAAGGTAATATCATTAATAATATTGTTTCTATCTTAATTTATTTAGGAGAAAGCCATTATTACATTGATCCTAAAATAGTGGATATATTACATTTGGAGAAGAGTAGGCTTGAGAAATCAAGTTTGGTTCAAATAGCCATTGGAACCAAAATAAAGGTCAATAAGGTTTTTAGAATTTGTCGAACAAATATGAATGGAGTAAGTACCATTGTTGATATGAATATCATCCCATTAGGATATTATGATATTCTTATTGGAATGGATTGGTTGGAAAATCATCATGATGTCCTAGAATATCATTGTTGGCACAGGGGCAAACCCAGGGTTCAACTCTAACAATGCACCAACAAACCCTAACTACTGGCCCTTTTGGAAACACCTGCGAAGCAGATGAAGTCTCACCCGAAGTAGTAATAGGATGTTGCAGGACACAGGTGTCTACAACAAGAGGAAATGAAGGATGGTTTCGGAGCAGCAAACAAATATATCCTAGATATGTTTACAACGTTATGATTTGATTCGCAAAGTTGGCTATATCTCTTATCTTTAACACAACAATGCAATAATAGTATATTAGATAACAAATAACACAAATAACAACAAGATATACGTGGTTCAACCTCTCTCTAGGGTTATGTCCACATAACTATGTTTTTTGATATATTAGATGGAAACATACAGTTATATCTGTGCACTTAGCTACAGATCCTATCTCTTTCTCCTTCTCTCTTTCTCCCCTTCCTGCACACCCAACTGCAGGGTTGATATTCAAAGAATATAGAATGCTCTTACAACATAACACTTCTCTCTCTCTAAACATCAACAACAATAATCATAACCATCCCTCTCAACTCTTATATACCTTTATTTATACATTTAATGACTCTTTAGAAAACCTTAGACTGAACCCTAGGTGCCAAAACCCTAAGTACCAAAACCCTAGGTGCCAAAACCCTAGGTCCACTTGACCCTTGTTTTAAGGGCTTCACCCGTTTGTTCTTCCTTCTTTTCTACGAGGTGATCCAAAGCACCTGTCGGTGTCTTCTTCCACTTTTTGAGTTTTCCATGATCTATCTTCTTCGATGCCTTGTCTTCCTTGATATTCTCTTTCAATAGCTTTCTTTTCCTTTACCTCGCTCCTTCTTTAACCACTTCAACCGTTCCTTAGTTTGTGTGTTTTCCATGCACTTCATACTTTGTATTTCTTCATCCTTAACCTTTTCTTTCTTCCTTAACACATAACTAAGGGCCAACAGGCCCCCAACACTCACATGTGACTCATCCTGAGTCATTGCAAGATTGAGCCTTCTATATCACTTCGACTTCAGACTACGCAGAGCAGCCTGTGATTTCTGCTCTATCCCTCCCTATTGTGTGAACAATTTCTCTTCTGTGTCTGGTACCTAGTTTCAACTGCACCTAGTACCTAGACATTTCCTCCTTTTCTTTTACTGAGAGTTGCGAGGTAACTGGTTGTCACAATACAACGTCAACCTGCTCCCATTTACTAAACCATCCTTCCATTCCCCATTAAGAGTCTACAACTACGCAACTCCTCCTTCTGTAACATAGGTAACCTCAAATGGCCCTAGCCAATGTGTCTTGAGCTTCCCTAGATGCTTCGTGAACTTGTCATACAAAAGTACCAAATCTCCTTGTTTAAAGGATTTCCTCTTGATATGTCTGTCATGGTAAGCCTTTTCTCGCTCTTTTTGTACAAGCTGATGAAATCCTGCAATGAACCCATCTTCCTCCAGTTCCATCAACTGCAAAAGCCTATCTTGAACAACGTCGGTGTCATCCATACCTTTAAATGCTGCAATTCTTAAACCAGGAACCAAATATTCCATAGGTACCACTGCTTCCAATCCATATATCAACTTAAAGGGAGTCTGTATAGTTAACTTTTTTCAAGTGGTTCTATAATCCCATAACACTGCTAGAATTATTAAATCCCAATCATCTCTGTTGACACTGCAGATCTTAGTCGACGTTGTCTCCAAAATCTTATTGAAATCTTTGACTGTACCATTTGTATGTGGGTGGTATGGTGTGCTCTTCTGATGGTGAACTTCGAAGTCCTGATTGAAGGCTTCAATATTTGTGTTGATGAAGTGTGTTCCTTGATCATTCATAAGGATCTTTGGGCATCCAAATCAGGTTATTATATCCTCAAAGATGAACTGCGCAGTTGTAGCTACACTACAGTCCTTTACTTCTCTTTCTTCTACCCATCTGGTCAAATACTCTGTAGCAGTGATAATGTATCGAGCTCATGTGCGTTTTCCTGGTAGGTTAATAGGTCCCACAAAGTCAATGGCCCATTTCTTGAATATGTTTAATGTTAATTGTGGTGCCAAAGGCATCTCGTACCTTGTAGATGGATTCCTTACTCTTTGACACACATCATAGGCTCTGTAGTATTCCTTAGCATCCTTATGTAAAGTAGGCCACCGGAGTCCAGCTCTAAGAACCTTCTGTGTTGTTTCTTTCCCTGCATGATGTCCTCCTGCGATGCCTTCATGTGCTTCTACCAGAATCAATGGTCTTTCTGCCTCCATAACACATCTCCTCAAGATCTCATCTGGTCCCATCTTATATAACTGTCCCGCTATAATTTGAAAGTTGGTAGCACAGACTACCAACTATTTCTTATGGATAACTGTATACTCGTGAGGTGCCATTCCTATGGACATGAACCAGACTATCTTGGTGAAGTGATAATCAACTTTTCTGATGGCCAACAATTGTGCATTTGCTAGTGTATCATCCAAACTGGTAGGTTCCTCACCATGTTCTGACCTGGATAAGCAATCAGGTCCTTTATTCATTCTTCCTGGATTGACCACAATCTCAAATTCATACTCCTAGAATAATAATATTCATCTGCATATTCTTCCCCCCAACACTAGCTTGTTGACTAAGTACTTCAATGCATAATGATCAATGAACATATTAAAATGTCCTCCCAACAAATAGTGTTGAAACTTCTGCAGCACATATACCATGGCTAAGCCTTCTCTTTCAATGGTAGTATAATTCTTTTCATTTGTAGAAAGATTCCTGCTAGCAAAGGCTATAGGGTGGTCAATGTCTCCTACACCTAGCTGTGCCAAGACTTCTCCTAATGCAATGGATGAAGCATTGACATGAACATTGAACTCTTTATTCCAATCTGGAAAAAATAGGATATGCGCAGTGACCATTTTCTGCTTTATTGTGTCAAAGATCTGCTGGCATTCTTCTGTCCATTGAAACTTACTATATTTCTTTAATAGATTCTCCATAGGTGTTGTTATCTATGCATAACCCTTAATAAAATTTTTGTAATATCCATTGTTCCCCAACACAATGCGCAACTGTCTAACTGAAGTGGGAGGAGGTAGATCCACAATGATAACAATCTTGGAAGGATCTACCAACAACCCCTACTTACACACAATATGCCCTAGCAACACACTAAAGGGTGAAAAGAAAATACACTTTTTCAAATTCAGGGCAATTTGACATTGCCTGCACTTATCTAACATTAATCTCAAACATTCAATATGATATTTCATTAGGATAAAAATGGTCCAATCATCAAAGTATGCTTCCAAGAACTTGTGTAAAAATTCCTTAAATGCTTCGACCACCACCCTGGAAAAGATGGATGGTGCATTATTCAAGCCAAAAGGCATCACAGTGTACTGAAAATAACCCCATTCTATTGCAAATTTGGTCTTATGTCAGTCTTCCTTAGCAATTTTGATATGGTGATAGCCTGAAAATCCATCTGTGAATGAGTAAACCTCCTGTCCTCCTACATTATCTAGAACTTCATCAGTAAAACGTGTAGGAAATGAGTCATGTAGGCATGCATCATTCAGTTTCCTTAAATCTACACAAATTCTCATTTCTCCTGACTTCGATGGAAACCACCTTGACATTTCCTCAAGAATATCCCGGTCCCGACAATAGAACCATTTGTTGGAACATGGGCAGACCCAGGGTTCAACTCTAACAATGCACCAACAAAACCTAACTACTGGCCCTTTCACAACACCTGCAAAGCAAATGAAGTCTCACCCGAAGTAGCAATAGGGGGTTGCAGGACACAAGGGTCTACAACCAGAGGAAATGTAGGATGGTTTTGGAGCAACAACACAATATATCCTAGATATGTTTACAGCGTTATGCTTATCTTCGCAAAGTTAGCTATATCTCTTATCTTTAACACAACAATGCAATAATAGTATATCAGATAGCAAATAACACAACAACAACCACAAAGAACAACAAGCTATACGTGGTTCACCCTCTCCCTAGGGCTATGTCCATAGAACTGTGTTTCTTGATATATTAGATGAAAACATACAGTTCTATCTATGCACTTAGCTGCATATCCTCTCTCTTTCTCTTTCTCTCTTTCTCCCCTTCTTATGCACCCACCTATAGGGTTGATCTTCACACGTAGCTGAAGATCCATATTACAAAATGCTCTTACAACATAACACTTCTCTCTCTTAAAAAATCAACAATAATAATCATAATCATCCCTCTCAAATCTTCTAGACCTTTATTTATACATTTCATGACTCTTTAGACAACCTTAGATCGAAGCCTAGGTGCCAAAACCCTAAGTACCAAAACCCTAGGTGCCAAAACCCTAGGTCCACTTGACCCACCTTCTAAGGGCTTCGCCAGTCTGTTCTTCCATCTTTTCTATGAGGTGCTCCAAAGCACTTGTTGGTGTCTTCTTCCGCTTTTTGATTTGTCCATGATCTATCTTCTTTGATGCCTTGTCTTCCTTGATTTTTTCTTTCAATGACTTGCTTTTCTTTACCTCGTTCCTTCTTTTCTTCTTCTTTAACCACTTCGAACCGTCTTTGGTTTGTGTGTCTTATGTGCACTTTGTACTTTGTATTTCTTAATCCTTAACCTTTTCTTTCTTCCTTAACACATAACTAAGGGCCAACAATCATAACAAGACATTTACATGCCTTGATAAAGAAGGAAAACAAAGCATTGTGAAAGGAATTCCAAGAACCATTTCTATAAGGGAGATTTCATTCTTATAGTTGAAGAGATGTTTTAGGAAAGGATGTCAATTGTATACAACCCATGTGGAGAATAAATAAAATAAAAAAGGACCAAGCCTTGAATATTTTTTGCTACTGCAAGAGTTTGAAGATGTATTCCAAGAAACATTAGGATTGCCACCCAAGAGGGAGATAAATTTCTCTATTGATTTAGTACATGGATCTTCCCCAGTATCAAAAACACCTTACATAATGAGTACACTAGAATTAAAGGAATAAAAAATGTAGCTAGAAGAATTGATGATGAAATGGTACATATGTTCAAGTGTTTCACCTTGGGGAGCACAAATACTCCTTTTGAAAAATAAGGATGGAACATTGAGGCTGTGTATTGACTTTGAAAATTTGAATAAATCCACTGTGAAGAACAAGTACCCTCTACCACGAATTGATGAGCTCTTTGATCAGATATTAGGAGAAAATATATTCTAAAAGATACACTTGAGATCAGGATACCACAAGGTAAGAATCAAGGAATAATACATCAACAATACAACCTTTAGAACCAGGTACGGGCATTATGAATTTGTAGTGGTGCCATTTGGGCTGACCAATGTACCAACTATATTTATTAGCTTAATGAATGACATATTCATAAATTATCTTGATAAGTTTTTCATTGTATTCTTGGATGACATACTTAGCTATTCTAAGTCAGAAGAAGAGTAGGAACATCACTTGAGGTTGGTGTTGCAAGTGCTGAGGGAACATTAGTTGTATGCCAATCTTAGTAAGTGTTGTTTTTTCCAAGAATAGATCCATTACTTGGGATACACTTTTAATAAAAAGGTATAATAGTGGATCTAGAGAATATTGAGGCAATTAGAGGATGGCCAACACCTAGTAATGTTTCATAAGTCATATATTTTATGGGATTAGTTGGTTACTAAACCAAAATATTTATAGCGGGGTTCTCTAAGATTGATCATCCCATCAATTATTTGAAAAATAAGGGAATTAAATTTGAATGGATAGACGAGTGTGAAGAGAACTTTAATTTGTTGAAGGAATCACTTACTAGTGCACCTATTTTAAATATTGTTGACCCAAATGAAAATTGTGTGGTTTGTACAGATGCATGCAAGGAAGAAATTGGTGGAGTCCTCACTCAAAATGAACATGTAATTGGTTATGAGTCTAGAAATATTAAAGAACATGAGAGGAACTATGCCAAACATGACTTGGAGCTTGTTTCCATTGTTCATGCATTGAATATGTGGAGGCATTATCTCATGGAAAAGAGATTCAAATTAAGAATAGACCATAGTGGTCTGAAATATATTTTTGAACAACCAACTTTGAATGCGAGGAAGACAAGATGGATATAATTTTTTATTATGACTTTGACATCAAGCATATCAAGGGAAAATAAGATAAATTTTTTGATGCACTTAGTAGAAGAGTATATCTCATGCATTAGACAACCATAAATATGCATTAGTCAAATTTGAAGAGAAGAATTTTAGATGTTGTTGCTATAGTTCAAAATTACCTATAGGTAAAAGAAATCTTACAGCAGGAAAATGTATAGAAAAAAATTAAACAATATGAGATGAAGGAAGGTGGATTACTTATTTATAAAAATAGAATTTATGTTCCTAGTTCCAGAGAACTTAGGAAATTGGTATTAAAAGAAATGCATAATGTTTTGTATGTCAGACATCCCAATTACTAGAAAACAATTACGATAGTAAGAAGCCAATCCTTTTTGCCAGGAATGAAGAAAAATGTTGTTGATTAAATTTCTAGATGTATGGAATGTCATAGATTGAAGGTTGAGCATAGGCACCCAGTGGGTTTGTTAAAACCATTACCAATTCCAAAGAAGAAATGGGAAGTGGTAACCATTGATTTTATAACTAAATTTCTTAGGACAACAAGGAAACCTAATTCAATAATGGTAGTTATTGATAAATTGACAAAGGATACTCATTTCGTCCCTATAAAAATGACACATATGATGCAGGAGAATTGCTCCACCTCAGCACGCGTGAGCTGATTCACACGCATGGTGCACATTCAAGGAAGGGAGGGGCGTCACCCTCTCACTTTTTCCTTTGAGAATCAAAAGAGTGATCAATTCATTTAATGATGACAAGCTGGAAGAGCCAAGTTGTGCCTTTGCACAAGCTGGAGATAAGGTTGCCATTAAATGGTTGACGATAGGAGGGATCTGCATCCGATTTGGAGCAGATTTCCATCATTTTAATTTTCCCATTAGACATGTGTTTTGAATGGTGATTTGACACCACTATATTAGCTTGGAGGGAAGCTCGTCAAGCCCCTCTTGTATAAATCTTTGTATCGTATACCCAGTAGAGTCTGGATGGAATTTGATGAAAAACCATTGTAAGCCAGGAGGATAAATGCATAGGAGATAGGGAGAGAAACAGAAAGAGTTGAGACTCAATTGTAGCTCAGACTTCCATATTGTAATTGACATTCTACCATTAACAGAAAATGACAGTTTTTCCGGTTATCAATTTATGTGTAATGGATATTTTTTGGTGAATGTCATTTGTATGCATTTGAATTGTAGATGAATGTTAGAAATCGTCTGCAGGGATAGAGATACAATTTTCTATCTGTAAGTGTGTTGAATTAAGTCTGGTTCTCTAGGATAAGTGCAAGTAGTGCACGACAGAGGGTGGAAACTCTGTGAGACGATGCAAGGAGTGCATGGATGAAATCAGTGGAGTCAGAAGAGAAACTACCAAGAGGGCACACCAGGTTAATTCACAGACTCGGGAGGAAATTTCAAGGTGGTTAAGTACCTTGGAAATAAATATTGTGTGGGAGGAAGCATAATTCAGAGTTACTGGACACTTTGAAATGCTTTTCTAGGAGGGCATAGAGAAAGTATGAGAGTGTAAAATAACAACATAGTTGTAAGTATTGGATTCCTTAAGAGAACCCTAGGGTTGTTGAACACTCTGAGGAAGGAAGGCTTTGCAAGAGTTCATCAACAAAGGAAAGGAGACGCCTTAAGATGAAGATCGACCAAGAGAGAAGTCGTTGAAAAGATTAGTCGAGCACAAGGAGTGCACCAAGGAGACTGTAAGTCCATATTACGATCTCAGGAGGAAGAGAGAGACGTTGCCAAGAGGGCACGAGAAATTTCATAGATGAAAGGGGAACCGTGAAGGTTTTCAAGATGAGAAAAGTCACAGAAGAGTCTTCGTAGAACTCTACAAGGAGTGCATAAGAAGTTCAAGAATAGCCTAATTCTCGGAAAAAAAAATTGTGCTAAGTGTGAAAAGGGGTCGAGGACTTTTCGAAGTCTCGAAGACCATGAAAATCGTCCATCATTGAAGGAGACAGGTAGCAGAAGATCGAGAGGTTTGGGAGCAGGAACTTCGGGAGGTTTACCAAGAGCAAACAAGGATCTTTGTGAAGTTGTGAAGAGCGATTTGAAACCAGGTCGTTGGATCTGGAAGGGATGCATAGAAGCAATCCACAAGAGACAGAGGATGAGTGTTCTAGAAGATGCCAGAGGAGAATATCAAGAACACACCCAAAGAGATGAGAGTGGAAGCAATCTGGGCCGTCCATTGAGATAGGACGCGTGGCGAGAAATCAACACTTCATTGATTTTCAAATAAGGAAGAACAGAGTCAAGATAAGAGAACACTCTCAAAGTCTGAACTCACGATTCAATCTCATTCATCGGTTGCGAGGAAAACATGGGCTGTATATTCGGTCCTGAAGAAAGTCGCTGATTCGGGAATCAGGAAAAAGGGAGCAAGCAACTCGTGAAAGTTATGAAGTGCGGAGTCATGGAGGGAGCTGGCCCACGGTCATAGTTTGTGGCCACATCAAGGGGAAAGCCTAACATAGAGAGCTAGAGCTTGTTTGCGTGAAGACTTGAAAAACGCTAAGGAGAGGGTCCACGATTGCCACACAACCTGTGCCGTGAAGGTGGAAGGGCCTGTGCAAGTTAATTCGGTTCCCATCAGGAGCTTGATGAGCCATTTGTCTCGGTGAATTGAACAATATTAGACCGGGAGGTTGAGCAACCCCTCAAGAGGGAAAGGGGGAGTTTGAGCCAAGAAGTGGTATCAGAGCTTGATTGTCTGTAGATTGTAGAAAAAAGGTGAAGAGGGATAGATTAAGACACTCTGTGGAGACTGTTGCAAGGTGTGCAACGGGTGATGAACTACAGGTGAAAAAGAATGGCCATTGAAGGTCATAAACATGATCGAGGAGAAGTCTATTCATAGAGAATCAAAGTGGAGATGGATAAGGAGCTCAATGAGATCAGGGCAAAAATGGAGAAGCTAGCATTAAATATGCAGCAGGAGGCAAAAATGGAATTTGAAGGGGAAAACCAGGTGTCCTGTTCAGAATTTGTTGGCCAGAGGGAAACAACATATGTTAAAAAGGTGGCTAAGGTATGGTGAAAACATCATTGATGAGGGAAAGAGATCTGGCAGGGGTCTCGTAGGTTGCCAGGTGGGTAATAATAATGAATCAGTGGATCTCGTAGACTATCAGTAGGGCAGAGGAGACATCCCAAATTTCCAAGTGGGAAAGGGAGATGATATGAGATCAAATGAGAGTTCATGCTAGCAAGGGGTGTTGACAAATGGAGAGGATGCGAAATAAATGTCTCATCCATATGACGATTCATGTGGAGCTACAAGCCGTGTGCATGAAGATGATGCCAAATTGAAAACTTTCATCACAGAGGAGAAGGATTAGAGAAGCATTCTGGTGATTGGAGGAGTCGAGATATTCCTGCCAAAGAGCTGAGGAGAGGCTAGCACAGACATTGCAGATGCAACAGAAGGACAACAAGTTGAGACTACCATGGAGAAACATGAACAAATACTGAAGACTGTCATATCAGAAGAGGAATGCCCAGTTGATTTACTCACTCAGTGGGAAATGGAATTGAAGGCACTGGAGGATTGGTTGGATAGTCTGACTCCAAAAAGTGGCTTCCAAAAGATAACCATGCCAGGGGAGGCATACCAACACGAGTTACAGATGGAGGAAGCTGGAGTTGAACCAGCACGAGAAAAATTGAAAGAGACAAATCTGTTAGAGGAAGAAGCTGAGAAACAACTCAGTGAAGAGAAGCCTGCAGGAGTGGAGGCTGCAGCAAAGTGGAAAGCTAAGGCCAAAAGAGATGAAGAGGATAACTTGGGAGATCGATGTGATTTACCCATTGAAAAGGAAGAAGTGCAACAAGCTAGTCTACAAAAGGAGATTCATTTGATGGAGTAGCTGAACGAGGTGGTTGAGGAGATAAGGAAGTTGATGTTGGGGTCAACAGAGGAAGGGATTATGCAGCAAGGAGAAGCTGGACAAAAAGAAACCTACACGAGCAGTAGGGATTATGCAGCAGCAACAATGAAGCAGAGGAGCAGAAAGACAACTCCAAGAGAAGGTTTGGGATCTAGAAGGATTTCAACAGAGCTGGAAATCTCATGGGAAGGAGCTCATGATTTTAGTAGTAATGGAGTATGATGTAGGATCATCAATCCACCTCAGCACGTGCCAATCTAATTCACATGCATGGTGCAAATTCAGGGAGGGGAGGGGTACCGTCCTCTCACTTTTTCCTTCAAGAATCAAAAGCATGATCAAGGCATTTAATGATGACAAGATGGAAGAGCCAAGTTGTGCCTTTACACAAGTTGGAGATAAGGTCGCCATTAAATTGTTGACGGTAGGAGGGATCTGCATCCGATTTGGAGCAGATTTCCATCATTGTAATTTTTCCATTAAACATGCGTTTTGAATGGTGATTTGACACCACTAGCTTATCTTGGAGGGAATCTTGTCAATCCCATCTTGTATAAATATTTGTATTGTATATTCAGTAGAGGTTGGCTGAAATTTTATGAAAAAACATTGTAATCCAAGAGGAGAAATGCATATGAGATAAGGAGAGAAACACAAAGATATGAGACTTAGTTGTATCTCAGAATCCCATATTGTAATGAACATTATTCCATTAATAGAAAATTAAAGTTTTTCCTGTTATCAATTTCTATGTAATGGATATTTTTTGCTGAATGTCATTTGTATGCATTTGAATTGTAGATGAATGTTATAAATCATCTGAGGGGATAGAGATACCGTTTTCTATCTGTAAGTGTTTTGAATTAAGTCTGGTTCTCTAGGCTAAGTGCAAGGAGTGCACGACAGAGGATGGAAACTCTTGTGAGCCGATGCAAGGAGTGCATGTCTGAACTCAATGGAGTCAGAAGAGAAACTGCCAGGAGGGCACACCAGGTTAATTCACAGATTCAGGAGGAAATTTCAAGGTGGTTAAGTACATTGGAAAGAAATACTATGTTGGAGGAAACACATTTCAGAGTTACTGAACACTCTGAAACAGTTTTCCAACAGGGCATAGAGAAAGTACGAGAGCATACAAGAACAACATGGTTGGAAGTGTTGGATTCCTTAAGAGAACCCCAGGGTTGCTGAACAATCTGAGGAAGGAAAGATTTTCAAGAGTGCATCAACAAAGGAAAGGATATGTCTTAATATGTAGATCGACCAAGGGAGAAGTCGTTGTGTTATAACCCTATGTTTTATAGGATCAACTAGTGACTGGAAATTTTCCCCTCTAGTTGTATTTTTGTTGAAAATAATATTTCATTCTACAAATGATTTACAAAGAAAGAAACGAAAAGAAATGAAAAACAAAAGAAAGAAAAGAAAAGAAAGAAAAGAAAAGAAAGAAAAGAAAAGAATAATAATAGAAAAAAGAATAAAAGTGGGTATGAAAAGAAAAATGATAAAACCCCATGCAATAAGAATGGCTTGATTCATACAATATAACCGTGGTCAAGTCCTTTGAATTTATGCATATAGGTTAGTGAATAAACTTGGATAACTAGTTTAATCTTAGCTAAGATAGATAGGTTAGTGAATAAATTTGATCAAACAATTTAAACTTGATCAAATGTCCTAGGTTAGAGTAATGCTTCAACCCAATAGTCTAATCTGTGTTAATTTTGCTAGGTGATTAGAGTAGGATATAGGTTAGTAGTTTTTCATTTCAATAAATGGATGTAAATTTGGTTAAATTCTTTGATTTGAGTTAAAAATGTTGTATTTTAACCCCTGGTGACAAAAATGAAGGAAGGGGAGCAGCGAAAAACCCAAAAAAATCTATATCCTAAGTTTTGGGGTGACATATTATGTTTGGCTCTTTGTGATAAAGAGAACACCAATCTCAATGGTCCATCAACGGGTGCTCAGATCCATGGCTGACATAATATATCAGATCCCCCCGACCATTCTACCTTTAATGGTTGGGGGAGGTCCGAGTTGGTGGTATTCTCGAGAGGGCCCCTCATAATGTGGCACAATCTTGTTAACTCGGACCCCCCTTGACCGTTACCACTTACCACCTACACCCCCCTCCGAGTAAACTGCCAAACCACCTTCTCATACCACCTCCGCACTCTGACATCACACTCCACTACCTTTGTTTACATTTCATGCTCCACTACTCTATTGACGCATCACCCTCCCATCACCTGTCACACGTCACCTCCATATACCTTTTACCCATTCATTACCCTCCACCTCACTCCTGATATGCCCATTGGCCAATAAATGCGGTCGGTCGTGGCCGTTAAACCGACTGACTCATCATCTGCTCCCTAACGGACACCCGTTCATCTAGTTAATCCCATTTTTCCACCATTTTCGCACTGTTCACGATCCAACCGTAGCCGAAGCCACCTTTTCTCTATCCTCTTTAGTCAACGAATGCCATTAATGCCTGGTAAACACAGTTAAGAATCCTTTTCCAGTTTTGCAGGTATCAGTCAGGGCAATGGCACCCAAATCCAAATCCTCAAAGATCGAAGAAAATCCTTTCTTCCCTCCTCCCATGGACCTGGATCAAATACCTTTGGCCGATAAAGACTACTTTTTCACAGAGCCTAAGTGCGGATTTGACTTCTTCGAATTGCACTTCTGGTTCAAAGACACTTTTCTAGACCAGAGCGATGAGATTGGAGTCTGGGAGTCCAATCTCCCACTGTGCCTATTCCCTCAGACATACCACTTCCCAGGGTTCACTCTAAAATGCCAGACACATTATCTCCCTAGCCAAAGAGCCACTGTTTCTTCATCTAGTGAGACTCTTTTCACCATTATCCCAGAAACGATAGACCAGATAATGTAGATTCCCAGAGCCGACCCCGTCTCCCCTCTTTCCATCGAAATCCTAACTGAGATGTACCAGAAGCTATCTTTCCCACAGAGAGATCAAATCTTTGATATTTTCCTCCCTGAAAGTGCCCAGTTACCCGAAACGAATCCCCCCTACCATTCCTCCATCTTCTCAGTGAAAGGAAATCAGATTATTTCTTCCTTATGCTATCTACTGGGATATTATTCATACGAGTGGGTAGATGAAACCATCTTGGGTTTTCTATCCATATTTTCCACCGAAGAGAAGGATACTACACAGTTCAATTTCAGCGAGTTTCTAGCTGACAACATTCATGAGCAACTCTTCAAGTTTTCTATAGAGGGCATATTTAGGTATTCTTCGATATTGGCACACATGTTCCTATTTTTCCAAGTAGAGAAGTTCTCGTTTCCCTTGAAAAAGATAGATCAATATGGTGACCCACAACCTGTCATATCCTGGACATCATTACTGGGAAAGAACTCATCTGAGTTCAATTTCAAGCAGTTCGTTGATCTGTTTTACCATCCAGTGGTAAGCATGCTCAGTGGACGATCAAAACCCAGGATAAATGGATAAATTCAAGGATCCTATAGTTGTCAGACCTTGCTTAAACTAGTGATTGGTACCTATACTAGGATCACACATAAATCAGGGTTTATGGCTGTAAACTACCACCTTACAAGCTTCCCAAGTATTTGCCTGTCAGAATATTCTCTCTCGAATACATCAGGCATATGATCAATTCAGATGAAATTCATTTTGTGGCTTTTAAAAATAAACAAAAGCTCAGGATCAAAGGTGAGATGGGTTCCTTCATTTTCAACAACAGAGTTACAGGAGAAGAAGCAAACAAGATTTTACAAGAGATGAAGTTCAAACAAAGTTTCCCATGGCACTACGATCCCTGTGGTATCACTGAAGAAACCAGACTGAAGAACAAAATTTCCCCTTATGTTCATGTGACTAAACCAGAGATAGAAAGATACATGAACCAGACAGAATGGGAGGAAAACATTCTAACTGGCATTGAAAAACATCATTCTCCTGCCAACATTTCACAAACTGTAACTCCATAGGTACCAGTAGAGAAGAGGCCTAGGAAACAAGTATCTCCCTCAGTCACTGAAGTCTTAGTAGAGGACTTCCAAGCTTACAGGAAAATACCCAAGACCAGTCATACACTTGATAGGTCTGGAGGAGAAGAAAGTCAGTCCACCATAGTGATGGAAGGACAACATTCACCAATTTTCTCAGGCAACCAACAAATGATGTCCACTTCCTCATCAAAGAAGCATATTTATACAACATTGACAACCAAATCCTCATAGGAGTATATAGGGCTCAATATTTTTGAGAAGTAAACTTAATCAAGAAGAAAAATGAGATGTTGACTAATAGTAACTATGCTCAATTCTGGAAAAAAACATCTACAACCCAACATAGGTTGCTCTCTACATTTAAAAGAGATAAAGGGAAGATGCACATGGAGTTCTTTCAAGCACAAGTGCCTCAAACCAAATCAATTTCTGATTATAAAAGGTCAACTTTGAGTTTGATGCCAAAGAGTTGCATCTAGCCGACCAAATGGATATGCACAGACAGATAGGAGAAATGATTTTCTCCACTCTCGCCAATACTTCCATGACTACTGTAAAGTTACAGGTCTCCCTAAATAACATCTAGACTCAGCTGAAGCTGGAGAAAGTGTCTTCTTTGGCAAAGGATAACAAGATAAAATCTCTGGAGGAATTAGTACTCAAAATTGGATATGATCCATCCAATGTCAAACTAGTAGAAGAACTCCTCAAGAATAAGAATGTTGATATAACATCCCTAAGGAAACAACTAAAAATTCTTGTTACATAAGACCCATAGGCGAAGGAAATGGATGAGATTGAAGTCCATAAGGAGGAAATGTTGAAATTAATCATGGAGCAGATGCGTAGATCAAAGAGATGGAAGTCAAGATGCAGAAACTAGTCAAAGAAAAAGAGCAGAGTATGCCAATGATAGTCATTTTACTGGATGCAGTTCCTATCATAAGTATCAGTACAACAACAACATCCACCAGAGTGGAAAGTCTAGAAGCAACTCGAGTAAAAACCACAGATGCATCAAAAAAGTTGGCAAAGTCCATGGAGTACATGTCTCTGCAAGGACAGGAAATCCGAAGACTACAGGATGAGATCAATAACCTCCAGCAGCTGAAGTCCACTTTTCAATCAAGTTACAAAACTGAGATGCACAAGTATCAGAGGCTCAAGCAAGAACTTCAGATGATGCAGAAGGACACAGTCATGGCTAAGACACTGTCAGAAGCCAAGGAAAACATTTGGATGGACATATGAAAATCCATGAAAGAAATTTGGCCAGTGATACAGATCATGTTTGAGCAGTGTGAACTGGTGCAGAGAAGCAAACAAGCCATTGATAAGATAAGACGAGAATTGGGAGAAATACCTACAGAGGAAAATGAGATTATCAGATTCTTGAATTCTAAAACAAGAGAGGAGCTGGAGGGCTTGGAAATTGAGGATAGGACATAAACTATCCTTGAGGTAAAGAAATTTCTAACCAAGAGAGGATTAATGCTGCAACTTGAGGAAAGAGCCCAAGCAATGGACATTGGAGTACAAAGGTTTTTCAACAAAATATATTCACTACATAAGAAGGGGCTCCCAGGTTTATTAGTGATCAATGATAATTTGATTACTGTCTCTGACTACAAATAAAATATCATCATAGTGGCAAAGGATGGCTCTAAGTTTGCAGGGATACATGGTAGGATTATTGGAAAAGAATTCTTGGAGACTCTGCAATTGGACCTCAACATTCAACATGAAATCAAGTACATCTTCATCACCAAGCCCACCTTCACCAAGTACACAAAGATGGATGAAGTTTACAAAAGGTTACTCAAAGTCACCATCCCTAGTCAAAAGAGATGGGACGACCTGTGTGATTTGATCGAGTAGGAGATGACATGTACGATTTGATTCAGCATGTCTAACAGTTATAGTCAATTCAAAGATGAATCACCAACCACCTTCCTCAGAATCAACACCAATGATTCGAGAGGATCATTCAACATTCCTACCCTTTTGTAAAATGTAATCCAGTTAGTTATATTTTCTCTCCACCATATCCTTGTCATTAATGACAGGATCAATTGTAATTTTTCTATAAATACTTCATACTTCGAAATATTCAGGGTTGATCTTTATGCCCAAGAAAGTTGTAATATGTAATTTTTTTGAAGAGATATACCAGTAATAAAAAGGACGTTTCATAGTATTCCTGCGTGTTGATGTTGGTGATGTTTACTTCTCTTTGTTAAATGTTTCTCTTACTTCGTTATCATTTTGTTTTCTGTCTCTGATCATTTAAAATAAGTTTAAGTGCATAATTTATATCGAATGCTCTGTTTCTGGATTTTAAAGATTTGAATGTTATTCTTCTGATATTGTAATAAAGAAATTCTTAAATGCTTCTTTATTATGATTGACCATCTCACCTGTTTTTTCCTTTCATTGCTTTAAATCTAAAAGATCCAACATTTACATTATCTTGCCCTGTGAAGAAACCTAATAAAATCTGTTTTCTGATCTCAACCCTTAACACAGACCCCATAGCCCAATGAATGCGTAAGAAATATTTCAGCCATCTTTATAAAACAAAACAACACACTTCTATCAATTTAACTAGCCTAATATTTAAAACATGAACATATCTAAATCTTACAGAAAGATCCCTCTCTGAAACTAGCAGGGATAGATCCCAGTTCCGAAGTAGTTTGGTAAGTTACCTCTACTAAATTTCTTCTACCTCCTGACAACCTCTGGGAATTTACAGAGTGCTAACATAGTGGCGAACATACTGGGGAACTGAACAAACTTTCCATCCTACGATTTATTTTCCCTAGATAAAGAAAACTTTATTTCTAAACAAATCATAAATCCTAACTTACAAAGAGATAAATGTTCAGAGGCTGTTGAAGTTTGTATATATTAGTTTAGATTCCTTAAAATTTAAAGTTATGGATCCTAAACTAATTCACACTAGATATCACCCTGATCCAGAACCTGCAACAACAGTAAATGATCTAGAAAAGTTACTCAGGAAGAGAAACACTGTAGAAGGTTCTGGGAGTCACAGTCCTCTTCATAGGTCCACTTATCTCCCATAGAATCTTGTCGCTATTCAGGATCTTGAGTTTGACATATCCTTTGAAAGAATCCTTTTCAGAACCAAATCTGATAGCTTTGTAAGTGAAACAGTCCTATATCAAACCATCTTACAACCGAGGACCCCCGAATTATTTTCTACTAGAGCGGGTTTTGATCAACAGTTTCTTCAAGAGTTCGAGAAATTGGAAGATCTAGTAGAAAATCTTGATCAAGCTTTTTATAAAGCTCACTTCCAACAGTTAGTTGAACTTTCTTCCCTGACTATTGTTGCAGCTTCTGTCAAGCCTCAAGTAGCTCACTCCATCCCTACTAGCCCTACATATTCTACATATTCTATCACTTCTCCTCCAATCACACAAGTTGTTGTTCAACCTCCTCCACCAATCATGGCAGCAAGATATGCTCCCTTGGTGTTGACCGCTCCCTTACATGCCATGCCCCAAGAATATCAAACCAGAATTCCTCAATTTGATGGTACTGGACCTCTAAATGCACAACAACATGTTGATAAGATGAATGATTACTTTGATTTGTAGGAAGTCGATGAGGCAGACGTCCAGATGAGACTTTTTGCACAGAGTTTAACCAGAGAAGTAAAAAAAAAGTTCAAAGATTTATGCCCTGCTACCATAGTTGACATTGTTTCTTTTCAGTGAAGTTTTGTCGACATATGAGAGGTAAAGAAAAAACCTCTCCATATTTTATCAGAATATGAAAATATCAAAAGGAATCAAGGATAAATAATGCATGATTACTGCATTCGTTTCAACAATATTTATAACGCTATTACAATTGATATTAAGCCTCCTCAAGGTTTGGATTTAATCAAGTTCCCTAATGGATTTGATGTTGATATGTCATACCAACTAAGGGAAAGGAATTTTGTCACCCTAGAAGACATGCAAAAAAGTGCAGTGAGTGTAGAAGCAAATCTCTTAGCCTGAAGAGCCAGACAAAGAACAGAAAGAAGGGTTACGATTAAAGAAAAGCGTTCCAATTCTTCTTCGGATGCTAAAATAGATTCCATAGTCAGAACCATGGAGAGAATGATGGAAAGGCTAACCATCGTCGACAAAAATCCACCTAGGGAAAATCATCCTTCTCCTCAGATTTGAAATCCAAATTTCAGAAGGAACCCTCCCTAGATCAGACAGAGATACCCCATAGACCAAAGGGAACAAAGAGGGCTTGATCAGTAGATTAGTACCCCTCTTCAAGAAAACTATGTTGACGAAGGGGAAGAGATAATAGAGGAGTTGTATGATATTCACATAAACCTCATGAGGGTTAATGATAACGAGTCTATTTTTATCACTCAGGAAGAACATGAATTGTTTCTACTTTCACAGACCGAGGTAAATGAGGAAGAGGAAGAATCATAACAATAGGCCTTTGAAAATTCTATAATGGAGGTCCACAGATAGTACAACTTGGGGATTAAGAAGACTAATGAAAATCCAACAAAGAAGGCTGTTGAGACTAAGAAAAATTTTGAATCCAAGAAAACCTCAGATGCTACCCCCAGGAAAACCCCTGAGAAAAATAAGTCTGAAACTCCTGCAAAAAGAAATCTTGAAGCTTCACCAAGAACAAATCAAACAGAGGTTGCATATACAAGTCAACCAAGTACTTCTGCATAGATGACTGTGGTTGATAAAAAAGAATTGTAGATTCAAACCAAAACTTCAACCACTTTTAGCCTAGAAAGTGAACTGGATAAATTGAAAATTCCTATTCCCCTATCAAAACGAATGAGAAAAAATGATTAAATATCACAAGTGATCAAAGTATTAAGCATTGAACCAAAAATAGGTACCAAAGCGTTAAATATTGAGCCAGTGGTACGTACAGATATTGTAAATGTTGTAGATGATCAACCTAAGATGTTGTTCGATCCTAAAGTCGATGGACAAACTGACACCAGCTCTATTCCTCCCTTCTACATCAATATGAATATCCATGACAAGACACTACACAACGCTATGCTTGATTCAGGCACTTCTCACAACCTGATGCCCAAAGATGTGATGGAAACGTTGGGGCTTGATATCACTAGACCCTACAAGGACTTGTACTCTTTTGACTCTAGAAAAGTCAAATGTATAGGGCTAATTAAATATTTTTGCATCACCCTGGCTCAAATCCCAGCAAAAAGCATAGTGATGGATATTGTGGTTGCAGAAATTCTTCCGAAATATGGTATGTTGTTATCTAGATCTTGGGGAGCCAAGTTGAAAGTCACTTTGCAGTTAGATATGTCTTATGCTACTATCCCAGTATTTGGACAACAAAGAGGACTGTATAGAGAGACTCCGATGAAGTATATGGTCAATAGTTAGGAAAATCCACACAACTACCCATTATACTATGTCCACTCTGATATGGATTCATTCATGTTGTACAATGATGGTGACTTGAATAATCAAATTTCATAGTTAGAAGATGATTCATCTAGCCTGAAGGAGAATCAAACAATGAATGAGGAAAATAAAGCTGTAACAACATAAAGTGATGAACCAACAATAGATTTCTGGAGTATGGATTTTGATGGAGCTGTGAGCAAAGAGGGAGATGGAGTGTGGGTTTGGTTGCATAATCATAAAGCAAGGTATTTAGAGAGCCACTCTTACAAACTAAATTTCCAGTGCACCAACAACACAACTGAGTATTAAGCCTTGATTCTCAGCCTGAAGCTACTGAAGAAGGTTGGTGCAAAATATATTATGGTAAGAGGTGACTCTGAACTTGTCATTAAAAAAATCAAAGGTGAGTATTTAGCTAAACATCCTAGACTCGGAGCTTATAGGAATGTTGTTTTGGATTTTCTACAATGTTTCATCGAAGTTGACTTGTAGGTAATGCCCAGAGGATAGAACATACTAGCATATGTATTGGCTGCTTCAACAGCCACATGCAAAATACCTTTCCATCCCAATCACCAATACATAGTAGAGGTGAAGTGTAGACCAATTGTCCCAGACAACATCAACTATTGGTAGGTATTTGGCAATGATGAGAAAATTGAAGATTTCCTATAGGGTAAGAATGATTTTGAATGTACAAATATAGATGTAGAGATTGATGATGATAGTGTAAATAAGCCAGACTTAGAAAAATATAGTGTAAATAAAGTAGATTCATATGAAATCAATGAAAAAGATGAAGACTTTGATGTTTTGCAATTGAAGAATAATGTTTTACCTAGAGGTTTAGTTCCTTTAGAAGAATTGTTTGACTTTAACGATGTTTCCAAAAAGCCAAAGATTGAACCTAGTGGTAAAGAGGTCGAGGAATGTAACATAGGAACAGAGGAAAAACCCAAGATGATAAAACTATCCAAATATTTACCCCCGAGGAAAAACACAAATACTTTGAACTTTTCAAGGAATATGTAGATGTCTTTGCTTGGATTTATGAGGATTTAAAATCTTATGACATAAGTATCATACAACATATAATCCCAATAAAAGAAGAACATAATCCTTTCAGGTAGAAACTTAGGAGAATCAATCCAAAGTTACTACCCCTGATAGAAACGGGGATTAAAATTATGTATGATGCCAAAATTATAGTCCCCTTAAGAGTTTCCAAATGGGTTTCCAATCTAGTTCCTACTAGAAAGAAGACTGGTGAAATCAGTATTTGCATTGATTTCAGAAACCTCAACAAGGTTTCCCTCAAAGATAACTACCCTCTGCCTAAAATTGATCACTTCTTACAAAAGGTAGTTGGGGCCAGTAGGATCACTCTACTAGATGGATTTTCAGGCTATAACCAAGTCCTTGTCCACCCAGATGACCAGGAGAAAACAACTTTCACCACACCTTGGGGAACTTTATGCCCTTTGGTTTGATGAATGTTGGTGCCACTTTCCAAAGAGCAATGGATATTTATTTTGTGGATGAGCTTGGTAGGTTTATATTCATATATTTGGATGATGTTACTGTCTTCTCCAAATCAGATGAGGAACATTTACAACATCTCAGACGAGTATTTGAGAAGTGCATAAAGTTTGGGATTTCATTGAATCCCAAAAAAATTGTTTTTGGTTTAGAAGAAGGCAATTTGTTGGGGCATATAATCTCTAAGGATGGAATTAATATAGGCCCTAGCAGAATAGAATCCATCCATAAATTAGACCACCCTAGGAACATCAAAGAATTACAATCATTCATTGGTAAAATAATTTTTTTGAGAAGATTCATACCCAATTTGGCAGAACTCCTCAGGAACATCATAAATATGCTAAAAAAAGACACCAAAATAAGATGGAACACCGAATCTAAAAATTCATTTGAGAAAGTAAAACATGGACTTACACAATCCCCGGTCTTGATTAGTCCAGATTACACTAAAGACTTCTATTTATTCTCTTTTGCATCTGAACACAACATTGCAACAACACTATTGCAGAAAAACAATGAAAGTCATGAACAACCCATAGCTTTCTTCACAAGTCATTGAGAGATGTTTCACTAAAGTATAATATAATGGAGAAACATGATTTTGCCCTGGTAAAAGCCATAAAAGATTTTAGAGTTTACATTCTCCATTCTCATACTATTTCTTATGTTCCAAATGAAGTGGTGAAGGATACCCCGACTCAGGATAACCTAGATGGTAGGAGAGGGAAGTGGATTTCAATGATCCTTGAATATGACATAGAAATTAAACCAACTAAACAAATCAAGGGTCAATGTTTAGCCAAACTGATGGATGAATCAAATTTTCATGCTTTAGACATAAATTTCTTAGTTGCAGTCGATGAATAGGAAAAGCAAGTGACTCTGTTTGCACTCTTTTCGTCGATGTGTGAGCAAAAAGTGAGTGCTTACATGCCTATTTGGGCTCTGCTAGGCATGACAGTTGTTTGTAAAGAAGTTAGAAAGGAAACAATAGAGCTATTAACAAGAATTAAATAAAAACTAA
>ML790634.1:212079-223196 GCA_009831015.1 Picea engelmannii | reverse complement strand
ATATGTATGAGTTTTGTCTGCTCTTGTGTAAGAGACTCAATGAACTGAGCCAACGTAGGCATTTTCCAATTTGTTCCAAAAAGACATCTGCTAGAATGGAAATTGGAGACATATACAGTGTATTCTGGTCCTAGCTTGGCCAATATTGTTAGAATAAGTTGTTTCTCTTGTGTAGACTTACCAATACCACATTCACTCAAGCTTAATAGCAAACATTTAAATTAAGAAATTAATAATTCATATTAGTTTCATGAGATGATCTTGTGACTTACTTTCTGAGCAAACGGTGAGGAATCTCACCAAACGGTTGAAAACCTACTTCCAAAATGGGCCGATTTTCTTTCTTTGTTGGGCCGTTTCCTCCAAAACGTAATATTTTGGGAGCAATGAATGTGGAAAGGTACGACCATGGATTTGTATCAGTTTTAGGAGGCTATCTTGCGGCTCACGTTCTGAGCAAACGATGAAGAATATCGCCCAACGGTTGAAAACCCACTTCCAAAATGGGCCAATTTACTTTCAATGTGGGTTGTTTCCTCCAAAATGTAATATTTTGGGAGGAATAATTGCTTAAAGTTATGACCATGGATTTAGCTCCCTGAAACCTCGATTTTCCTTATTCTTTAGCTTGTTTGGCTTGCTCCAAGTAGCATAGCTCCAATACCATGTCAGTGTTTCATGGAAACCTACACAAGAGATCTAGCTAAAGCAAGTACAAACAAAGCTTATCAAGAAAGGAAGAGAGATTCAATATGGAAGAATGAGAAAATATATTCACACTACTCCAATGAGTTGATGATTGATTCATAGATCATGATCAATATAATACAATGAATGAGTGGAATACAATCATATATAGGGAAAAACATTCCATAATTAAGAAAAACAATGAAGCAGTTATCTTTCCTTAGGAATTCATGCATGCATAATAGTGATGGTAAAAATAGAAAGTCTAAATAGAACTAGTCAGTTAACTCCCACTGAACTAGTGTGTCGAAAATAGAAATTTCTCCAACAAGTACCTATGCTCAATTATGGAAACAAACATCTACAACCCAACATAGGTTTCTCTCTTCATTTGACACAGAAAAAGGGAGGATTCACATGGCATTCTTGCAGGAATAGGTGCCTCAACCCAAAGCAATTTCTGATTATGAAAGGTCAAATTTTGAGTTTGATGTCAAAGTGGTGCATCCAACTGACCAAATGGATATGCATAGACAGAAAGGAGAAATAATTTTCTCCACCCTAGCCAATACCTCCACAACTGTTGCAAAGTTATAAGTCTCCCTAAATAATGTCCAAACTTAGTTGAAGCTGGAGAAAGTGTCTTCTTTGGCAAAGGATAACAAGATAAAATCTCTGGAGGAATTAGTACTCAAAATTGGATATGGTCCATCCAACGTCAAAGCAGCAAAAGAAATCCTCAAGAAGAAGAATGTTGATATAGCATCCTTAAGGAAACAACTGAAAATTCTTGCTACAGAAGACCCACAAGCGAAGGAAATGGATGAGACTGAAGGCCATAACGAGGAAATGTTGAAATTAATCATGGAGCAGAATGCGTAGATCAAAGAGATGGAAGTCGAGATGGAGAAAGTAGTCAAAGAAAAAGAGAAGAGTATGCCAATGACAGTCATTCCACTGGATGCATTTCCCATCACAGGTATTAGTAAAACAACATCAGCCACCACAGTGGAAAGTCTAGAAGCAACCTCAGTAAAAACCATAGATGCATCATAAAAGTTGTCAAAGTCCATGGAGGACATGTCTCTGCAAGGACAAGAAATTAGAAGACTACAAGATGAGATCAATAACCTCCAACAACTGAAGTCCACTTTTCAGTCAAGTTACAACACTGAGATGCACAAGTCTCAGAGGCTTAAGCAAGAACTTCAGAAGCTGCAGAAGGAGATAGTCATGGCTAAGACACTGTCATAAGCCAAGGAAAACATCTGGATGGACATCTGCATATCCATGACAAACAATTGGCCACTCATACAGATCATGTTTGAGCAACATGAACTGGTGTAGAGAAGCAAACAAGCCATTGATAAGATAACACAAGAATTGGGACAAAGACCTACATAGGAAAATGAGATTATCAAATTCTTGAATTCTAAAACAAGAGAGGAGCCGGAGGCCTTGGAAATTGAGGATAGGACAGAAACTATCCTTGAGGTCAAGAAAGTTCTAACCAAGAGAGGATCAATGCTGTAACTTGAGGAAAGAGCCCAAATAATAGACATTGGAGTACAAAGGTTTTTCATCAATATAGATTCACTACATAAGAATGGGCTCCCAGGTGTATTCATGATCAATGATAAGTTGATTACTCTCTTTGACTACAAATAAAATATCATCAAAGTGGCAAAGGATGCCTCTAAGTTTGCAGGGATACAGGGAAGCATTACTGGCAAAGCATTCTTGGAGACTCTGCAGTTGGACCTTAGCATCCAACACGAGATCAAGTACATCTTCATCACCAATCCCACCTTTGCCAAGTACACAAAGATGGATGAAGTTTACAGAAGGTTACTCAAAGTCACCATCCCTAGTCAAATGATATGGGACGACCTGTGTGCTTTAATAGAGTAAGAGATGACGTGTATGATCCGAGTCATCATGTGCAACAGTCATAGTCAAGTCAAAGATGAATCACCAACCAC
The DNA here is from genome assembly GCA_009831015.1 of Picea engelmannii. Taxonomy (NCBI): domain Eukaryota; kingdom Viridiplantae; phylum Streptophyta; class Pinopsida; order Pinales; family Pinaceae; genus Picea; species Picea engelmannii. Next base: position 220,527 of record ML790634.1, on the reverse strand, counting down.
CTTCCTTAGAATCAACACCAATGATTCGAGAGGATCATTAAGAATTCCTACCTTTTTATAAAATGTAATCTAGTTTGTTACATTTTCTCTCCATGATATCCTGATAATTAATGAAAGGATCAAATGTAATTTATCTATAAATACTTCATACTTCCAAGTATTGAGGGTTGATCTTTATGCCCAAGCAAGCTGTAATCTGTAATCTTTTTGAAGAGATCTACCAGTAATAAAAAGGATGATTCAAAAGATTCCCGCATGTTGATGTTGGTGATGTTTACTTCTCTTTGTTAAATGTTTCTCTTACTTTGTTATGATTTTGTTTTCTATCTCAGATCATTTAAAAGAAGTTTAAGTGCATAATTTATCTTAAATACTCTGTTTCTAGATTTTAAAGATCTAAATGTTATTCTTTTGATATTGTAATAAATATATTCTTAAATGCTTCTTTATTGTGATTGACTATCTCACCTGTTTCTGCCTTTCATCGCTTTAATTCTAAAAGATCCAACATTTGCATTATCTTGCCCTATGAAGAAACCTAATAAAATCTGTTTTTTGATCTCAATCCTTAACCTAGACCCCATAGCCCAATGGATGCATAAGCAATATTTCAACCATCTTTATAAAAAAAAAAACACACTTCTATCAATTTAACTAGCCTAATATTTAAAACCTGAACATATCTAAATATTATAGAAAGATCCCTCTCTGAAACTGGCAAGGCTAGATCCCAGTTTCGAAGTGGTTGGGTAAGTTACCTTTGCTAAATTTCTTCTACCTCCTGACAACCTATAGGAATTTACATAGTGCTAACACATTGAAAACCTTAGACGAGTGCAAGGAGTGTGCTAAGGACACTGTAAGTCCATATTACTAGCTCAGGAGGAAGAGTGAGATGTTTCCAGGAGGGCACGAGAAATTTTGTAGAGGAAGGGGGAACTATGAAGGTTTTCAAGCCGATAAAATTTGTAAAAGAGTCTTCATAGAACTCTTTAAGTAGTGTAGAAGAAGTTCGAGAATAGCCTAAGTATCGAAAAAGAAATTTGCACTAAGTGTGCAAAGGGTTCGAGGACTTTCCAAAGTCCAGAAGACCGTGAAAACCATCCATCGTCAGAGGAGACAGGTGGCAGAAGATCGAGAGGTTCAGAAGAAGGAACTTCGGGAGGTTTACCAAGAGAAAACAAGGATATTCGTGAAGTTGCAAAGAGCGGTTTGAAACCAAGCCGTTGGATCTGGAAGGGATGCATGGAAGCAATCCACAAGATCCAAAGGAGGACTATTCTGGAAGATATCGGAGGACAATATCCGGAGCACATCCGAAGAGCTGAGTGCCGAAGAAATCTGGGCCTTCCATTGAGATAGGACACATGGAGATAAATCAACACTTCTCTGATTCGCAAATCAGGAAGAACATAGTTGAAAGAAGAGAAGACTCGCGAAGTCCAAACTCGCGATTCAATCTCAACCGTCAATCGCAAGGAGAACGTGGACTGTAGATTCGGTCTCGAGGAAATTCATCGATTCGGGAATCGGGAAAAAGGGAGCAAGGAGATCATGAAAGTTCTGAAGCGTGGATTTGGGAAGGGAGCTACCCCATGGTAGTAGCCCGTGGCCACATCAATGGGGGATCCTAGCATAGAGAGCTAGCGCCCGTTGGAATTAAGACTTGAAAAGCGCTAAGGAGGGGGTCCGCGGTTGGCACACAACCTGCGTCGAGAAGGTGGAAGGGCCTGTGTCAAGTTAATTTGGTTCCCATCAGAGCCCGATGATCCATTTGGCTCAGTGACTTGAATGAGCCTAGACCAGGAGGTCGAGCATCCCCTCAGGAGGGAAGGAGGGAGTCTGCGGCAACATACAAAAGTTAATATTGTTGAAATTTACGTGAGGGAGATTGCTAGGTTACATGGCTTACAAAGTTTACTTCAAACTTTTGGAGGGGATTATTCAAGGGATTTGGAACAAATATAAACTTTAGCACAACATACCGTCCATAGTCATATGGGAAAAAAAGAGAGTCAACCAAGTGATTGAGTACATGTTGATAATGTATGTGATGGATAAGCCATATAAGTGGGAATATTACTTACATTTGGTTGTGTTTTCCTATAAAAATGAGTATCAAGATTCATTTAAAATGTTCCCATTTGAATCTTTGTAGGTAGGAAATGAAGTACTACAATGACTTGGGATAACCCAACAAATAGAGTGGTACTTGGGCCAGAGTTTCTCAAGGATATGGAAGACAAAATGGTTAGAATTAAGAAGAATTTGAAGATAGCATAAGATTGACATAAACGTTATGTAGATAAGAACAAGACAACTAGAGATTTTAAAGTGGGAGAGCATATACTTTTGAAAGTGAATCCCAAGAAGAGCTCATTGAAGTTGGGTAGTTGTACCAAGCTAGCAACCAGATTTTGTGGTCCATTTGAAATATTGGACATAATAGGGCCAATTGCATACATTCTTGTATTTTTTTCTTCCATGAATGTGAATAATGTATTTCATGTCTCTTTGCTAAAAACATATGTACATGATCCTAACCACATTATTGATTGGCATTTGATTTAGGTAGAACTAGAGGGAGACTTTTAGGTCCAACTAGTATGCATATTGGACAGAAAGTAAAAGTGCTCCAGAATCAAGTTATAGAACTGGTAAACATTTAGTGGACCTGCTACAATCCTAAAGAGGTTACTTGGGAGCACAAAGATGCCATGTGGGAAGAGTACCCACAATGTTTTCAATAACTTTGAGATTTTGATTCATGTTTTGTTTATGCACTAAGGATAGTGCCAAAATAAGGGGGAGCAAAATGTAATACCCTACTGTTGACTCCTCATATTAAATAAAGTAATTGTTATTTAATGAAAGGATAGAGAACCCAAACAATTAAAAGAGGTCGGAGTGCCTAGGAAATGTAACGATTTGATCAGCAATAATAATAAAATACATCATTGGTTGCTAGACAGAAAAGGAAAAGAGTTATAGGGGGATATGGTTCCATGAGAGAGGGGGATTATGGGGCTAAGTCATTTTATTACAATTTTTTTAATGGAGAGAAGTGGTTATGTGAGATTCTTGGGGAAGGCCACGTGGTTCTTGATTTCTCATTTAAATATATAAACTCATCCCATGGTTTGTTTGGGGGTTATTCTCCATTCAATATTTCACTCTTTCATTCATTGTTTATCATTTATCATTCCTCATGAATTCTTGTTCTTGCTTGGGACATGAGGGAGAATTGTTGAGGAAGAAGCCATTGTTTGATAACTGTAGTAATGAATAGTGTATTCTAGCCATGAATATGTGCCCACATTCTTGAGAGGCATTGGCATGTACTAAATTTTATTAACAGTTGTGAGTCCTTAGAGTCCCATCATGGAGATTGTTGACCAGATGAAATGGATCCCTATAAGGAGGTGGACATCTTTAGGGACTATGTGGCAGAGAAGGGGGTCCATTCTCTTGGTTTGTGCAAGCCGGAGAGAAGAGAGATGGTTTACTTTGGATTGTTGTGTGTTGGGAAACCTATGAGAGCTTGAGTGTTGATTGGTTTGGGAAGATGAGTGACACCCTGGAACCATCCTTATGGATTCATAGCCCTAGATCAGGGTTGGCATACTATTGAGACTTGGAACAATAGAGTCTATGGTTGGGTGGAACATCCTTGGTCTGCAACCAGCTGGTGATTAGTTTAAAAAAAGATAAGTTCTCTCTCAGTCATAGTTTTCTCTAGTGTATATTCATTTCCACTATGTAATAATATTATTTCTAAGGTATAATATTTTACACTAATCGTGTTTGTTGGTTACTATCATGCATGACATGTAAATATTTTAGATTTACAGTTAACAAGAATCTTGATGAATGTGTGTGCATATTTCATGTTTTTTCATTTAATTAATTGATATAAGAAATGCTAAACTATCCCGATACAACGAATTTAGAGATACCCGGGTAGTGGGTATGTTTTGATCAGAGATGGAGAAAATCATTTTTAAAAGAAAAGACAATTTTTGGGTTTTCTTCTCTAGGTGTGTCACATAAAGCGTTTAACAAGATTCTAGAGCATACTCTAACGAAGATATGTAATGTAAATCGATATGACTGAGACTTGAGGATTCTTATAGTATAATGGGAATATCAAACTACATGTAATAAGGTGACATGACAAACACCTTTCTGATTAGTATATGTCCAGGAAGAAGTTATGCCCAGGGAATTTCATTTTGTTGATTCTATGCATTGTCGCACTGATAGAACTCACAGATTCTGGTATAGTAGAAAAAAGACTACCAAAGCTAGTGGAACTAGAGGAATACAAATTCATCATAGGATTTCATCAGAAAGTTCAGAAAGCATGTGAAAAGGAATGGCATGATACGGATATTAAATAGAAAACGTTCTAGAGTGGAGACCTAGTTTTACTCTATGAAAACAAATTTTTGCAGCACCTTGGAAAGTTCCAAATGAACTAGTTGGGTCAATATGTGATAAGATATGTGACAAAGGAAGGTGCTAATCAGTTGGAAAAATTGAATGGGGAAATCATGGAAGGACTAGTTGGCAATAGTCAATTGAAACTTTATAGGGACAACCATGCTTTTGTGCACTAGCCTAACTACGCAGGACATGTATCATAGTATCTATATTATAGTACCTGTATTATAGAAAATAAAAATAAATAAAAGAGCTTGACCTAAGTCACAATAAGAATTTGAAGAGACAGGAGACTTGAAGTTTTGAATCAGGCATGGTTCAAAGAGATGAATTAGAAAGAAAAAAGAGATATGAACAAGAAAATGTCATAGAAAGGAAAGATAATTGAACTTCACATTGAATGGAGAATTGAATAGGTAAGATAAATACCTACGTAGAGAAAAGAAAAAGCATCAAAGAACAAATATAATGGTCATATGGAAGGAATGCGTAGTAAAAAATGACAAGCAACAATGATATTTTCAAAGCTAGCAAATCTAGACCACTATCTGTCAGAAAATATGAAATTAATGCAGGATCTGTACAAGAATTGAATGTGAGTAAAATCGGATGGGATTGAGAATTTTGGCATGAATAGGAAGACAAAAATTGGCAACAACCTATAAAAGCAGACAAGGGGCAATGAGAAAGGGTTATTGTTGAGTGAACATTAGAAGAGAGCATAGAACCAGAGAAGAGTTGAGTGAGTTGCAGACATAGTCAAACTATAGAGAGATATAGGGCCACTAAAAGTAGGAGCATCCACATCGCAGACTAAGAAACCATGCAGTAAGAAGGAATCAACATCGATGCAGGAAGAAACCCATAGATCAGAGACATAAAATTTGGTCAACTTTCCCATGGCATATGTGCCACCCAGGAAGCCAACAAAAACCAATCAGATTTCCAAAGGAGACGAAGTATGACATGGTTACACTGGTGATTCCACCTAGGGTTACCATTGAGGGAGATATGTTGGGTGCAGTAGGAAGCCTAAAGTTTTCATATTTGAACTTGCATATCTTAATAAGTTTCTAAAGTTAGTGCCACACAATTACATGTGCACATCAATCAACCCTAACTCACTCATACTCACAGTCGAGCCACATGAGTGGCAAACAAGACTGCAATGAACAAGCATATTGAACCTGTTGGAGATCTCACATTTTGGAAGAAGCACAGAAGTCAACATCTACGTCAAATAATTGTTGATTCTTTCCACAGAGGGTTCCTATGGTTGGATAGGGCAGTGTCGATTGACACCCAACTTCTTGCATGGATTATAAGATTTTCATCAGCAGGTGAAAGCCCACTACTTTTGTTCATAGATAAGACTCACAAGAAATAAATAACATATAGGATGAAGAAAAAATACAACACACATAGAGGAGTGAAGGGATTGGATGTAATTATTATCAATGATGATTTTGTCAAGTTTGTGATGTAGGTGTTTGCTTACAAGTTACTAAGAAAGTGTCGCAAAGAACAAGTGCCAATAGGAGTAATAGAAGAAACAAAGAAGTGTGCAGCAGAAGTGCATATGAATTGGAATACATGTTTGTTGAATCAGTTCCTAACTGTCTGTAAGGAAGAACATGATAAATGAACAAAGTTCCATTATGTTTGGTTGTTGGTTTTGAACACATTGGTTGCGTGGAGGGAACCGAAAGAAACATAGTTCCTGGAAGGTATGAAACAACCATTTATGGTTGTAAGATATGTTTCTTTGTGGCATATCATGCACAAGAATAGGAAGATGGATAAAATTATCATCATTTACATCTGTCAAGAGACAATCTGGCAATGTATTGAGGACACACCATGCATTCTACCTCTGATAGTTGAAGCATACAAAGAAATTGCATGATTTAAGGAACGATTGCACCATATGTACATTCAAGAGAAGAGGGATATGGATTAGTAATGTTGGCCAAATAGCTATAGAGTTACAGAACAAGATATCAGCCAAATTTTCAATGACTAGGAAGAAGAGTGGAAAACCTCAGTGACAGAAACAATGCAGAAGGAGACACAACAACCAGAGAAGGATCAAGAGGAAGAACATGAACATAAAGAACAAGGGAATGGTGCATGCGACACTCAAGCAACACCACACATTGGAAATAAGAGAAAGGAACACCTTATTGGCATTTTAATTTGTTAGGACCAAAATGACAAAATCACAAGGATATGAATCCCCCTTCCTTTTTATAGTGGATAAAAGATATATCTATGATACCTTGGATTAAGATAATGCTAAGGCAACAAACCCTAGATCTTTATTTCTTAGATCTATTCAAACAAATAGTTATTCAATAACTTGATTTGATATTTATGTGAAGCAAGTTGGTTTTTAACAATAAAAAGATTGGAGTGTTTCAATATCAGAATATCTTTGGGCTTAACATCAAATATACAACCTTCTTAATAACTTACAAACCTATCCATATATTCTTCATGAGAAATAGGAGAGAAAAATTTTATCGTCTCAAAGAATTTTAAAAGAGTGTAATAGTTATAGTATAAGAGAATTCGATAGGTCAATTTCAAATATCTCATACTCAAGATTCAAGTTACAAGATACAATTGAAATCAACCCTAAAGTAATTCTTTGTGGAGTTCTATTCATGAAATATGTTCTTCATTAAAAAATATGTGACAGTCATATATATGGTTGTAAATACCCCATGATCATATAAGAAAAGTATTTTGAAAAATACAAGAAGAACATTAAAGACTCAACCCCATGATTGGTTCAAAAATACAAAAATGAAGCCATGAGAAATGTGTAGAAGAAGAAAAAGAGAGGAGAAGATGGATATTTCCCTTCGTTGATCAAAATATTGGCTATATATTCATGGTTGTACCTTATTCTTCTTCTGATATTCTACCCCTGCTCCTGTGATAATTCTAATTGGGGAATCCTTGATGAAGTCCTTCTCATCTTAAAATTAGATCTTCTAACTACTTGAGTAGTTAAGGCTTTTCCTTTCTTTAATTTATTGTAAACTTCCCTTCTTGAAGTATTATATTTAATTAATGCCTCATTAATTCATCATTAATGAACTTAAATCATTAATATATTCATCTTGAAGTGGGTCGCTTTCCGTTTAAAAAAAAAAAAAAAAAAAAACTTTTATTTTCCAAATTTAATTAATTTCCCTTTTAAAGAGGGAGACTGTGTTTTGATTTTCTATATAGGATAATCAATTTTTTATCCATTTAAATCACTTCTTATTTTTTCTTCATCATATTATATTTCCAATGATATACATTTTATGCAAATCCGACTCTCGGATCTCAAGATATGACCTCATGAAGTTAAGCTGTCAAGACTTAGGATTATCAGAAAACAAGCTGACTATTATTTTAATTTATGGGAAACATGTAGCCATTTTAAATCATTTAAAACTGCACCAACATCTTGTTCATTGAAATAAATTTCCTGTTGGATCATGTTGTCATTGATGCCAATGGTTTGATTGATTGATGTCAAGTGATTGATTGATTTCAAAGGATTGATTGACTGAGGATTTATGTAATATAATATGTAGTGTCTTTGATGAGAATGCATAGATGAAGATGGATCAATGAGTTGTCATTGATACATGATGAATATGGATCGATGTGGTTCCATTGGTATATGATGCATTGTTGGAAAAATGTATAGATGACTCATTATTGTCTTATCATGATTGATAAGGTGCACAAATGGATGAACTCCAAAGTGGTCCCCTTATGGTGAAATCCCTCATGGGAAGACGCTTTGAGAATTGAGTTATCCTAGAAGAATGGTTCGAGGACCCATGCTCTCATTATTGTATTATCATGATTGATAAGGTGTACAAACAGATGAACTCCAAAGTGGTCCCCTTATGGTGAAATCCCTCACGGGAAGACGCTTTATGGATTGAGTTATCCTAGAAGAAAGGTTGGAGGACCCATGCTTGTATGAGGAATAACGAG